>PISX010009033.1:5000-78148 GCA_004024625.1 Mellivora capensis
GCCTCAGGACCCTGCTTGCACACTTCTGACTTGCTGCTAGGTGACCTCAGTTTCTCTCCTCTGCGGAATACCTGCCATCGGGAGATGTGACAAAGGTCACTCCCCCGACCACTGCCAAGCTCGGGCCACACTGTCTCTGCCCAGAATCGTGCCAATGGCCACCTTACCGGCCTCTTGACTTTCAGATAACGTCTTTGGGTACGTGTGGCTAAGTAGGCACCTGCCCTTCACCTCAGATGAAGACAGAGCCTTGAGGCCTGACCTTCGGGCCGCCAGAGCCGGGAGCAGGCTGGGTTTGGACTGTTGCTCGCAAGTGAGTTCCAGACAACTGTGCTCAAGGCCTGGGCACCAGAGGGGCGCATGGCCATCAGCCACCCTTCCCTGCCCCCTACCTTCCCCATCCCTCTTGCTGGGAGGAGGAGAGGAAGGGGAAAGGGTAGAGGAGGGTAGGTCCTGCTGCTCTAGTGACTGAGGTCATCTCTCCGTGGCCCCTTCCCCCCACCCCAAGATTGTCCCCACGGCAGAGGCTCAGGGATGAAGACACCCAACCTGGGCATCTGGCAGACGGCACGCAGAACCACACATCTGTCCCTCCCTTCAGGACGCGGACGGGGAAACAAAAAGCCACAAATCCTCCCAAGCAGCCGGTTCCTCTGCCGGCATCTTGCCCCAAGGCATACATAGGGCTGACCCCCCAAAACCCCACTTCCCCCACCGTGAACATCCAAAGTTGTTTGCTCCTGTGTTGTGAGTCCTGAGGGTGACCTCAGGTGGGACTTGGACACTGGCTGACTTTGAGCTGGGTCCTCAGATTGGGAATGGCTTCCCAACCTTCTGTTGTCAGCTGGGTGACCTTGAGAAGGTTCCCAAGCTCTCCAAGCCACACTTCCCTCCTCTGTACAATGATTCTGAGAGTAGCCGTCCCACGGGGAGGTTTTGGGGCGTGGGTGGGGGGAGGAAACAAAGGAGAAACTGTTTTTGAGGTCTCCGGTAACCCCTGACCATCTTTCCCCAGGCAGCTGGGGCACAGCCTTGCTGTCATCAGTTGGTTCTTGGTGATCTGGACCTTCCTCTCTCCTCCACCCTTCCTGATACCCAGGAAAGGCACCCGAGCCTGAGGGTCAGCGCTCTACCACCTGCTGGCAGAGGGGCTGCCCTCCAGGGGCTGCCAGGTTGGGGGTTGGTGGGAAAGGCTGAAAACATGCTTGGAAGCTGTCAATCATTGTTGGGGGCTGGGGCAGGGCTTCATCTGCCAACCCCCACCCCAGTTTCCCCGCTGTGGGTGTCTACCCAGGTCCTGGCTCCTCCAGGAAGCTTCCTAGACACCCCACACTCCCACTCCACCCCACCCACCCCTCACCTGGTCTTATTTCTTAATATTCCAGTAGCCACCTAATGAGCCTTTCCTTGCACTATTTATTGTTAATGCTTTTTATTATGTTAATGACATTTGTCTAACTCCCAGGAGGCGATCAGGACATCTGATGCACGTTATCTCAATCAGCCTTCCCCACGACCTGGGAGGGGAGGATTCTCATCATCCCCAATTCACAGATAAGGAAACAGAGGCTCAAGAAGCAAAGCTGCTGTCCCCACCCACTGTGTGCTCCATCGCCTCCTGCTATGGTGACAGTGGCATGGCAGGTGAAGGCGTTTACCGAGCCCCTGCTAGGTGCCAACACCCGTGGGCCGACACCCATGCAGCCAGGGATCTCCTCCCCTCCTCCCCTCCGTCCACCCTGCAGGCCTGAGAGCAGATGCTGCCTGAAGAGGCAGAGCTGAGGAGGGGAAGATGGGCACTGCTCTGAGCTGGTTCTCCCGCTCATGCTCATTCGGGAGGATGGTGGGTCATCCTGCAACATCCTGTAAAGCCCCACTGAGGCTGAATAGAAGGGCAGGTGCAGAAGAAGAGCAGGGGATCCATAGACAGGGAGGAGCGGGGCGAGGAGGGGAAGAGAAGGGAGGGAGGAGGGGAGAGAAGAAGCAGACTTGCCCAAGGCCTTGGGATGGTCCCTCAGAGCCCTTGTGCCTGCGGCCCCCCTTGTTCCCCGGGAGCTCAGGGAGGCGCTTGGGCTCTTAGATGTGGCACCTCTCAGAGAAGCCCAGGTGCCCATGCCAGGACTCCCGGTGTCCTCTGTACATCCCCACCACTCGGAGTGTACAGTTCCCGGAGTTAGTGGGTTGTGTGACAAGAGGGAGAGTTTCTGGAAAACCAGCCCTTTATTAAAGATGCCTTCAGGGTAGGATATAAAGGGTTCTGGGTAGACTCCTTTGTCCCCAAATACCACGGCCTTATCATTCTCACACGGCCTACATTCCCCCTTTTAAGTCATTTCTTGGGCTGAAGGCATTGAAGGCTTCTGTAACAACAAAAATCCGCTCTTCTCTAGACTGCCATGAAACATCCATCGAGGGATGTCTCCATCTGTTAAGGGTTAGGACGGAGGGATCTAGTTGTTCTGAGCTATTTTTTTTTTTTTTTTAAGCTGTGAACCCTTTGTATCAATGTATTGAATGGAGCCATGGAGCAGGCCTGGTCAAAAAGGGAGGGAGGCATTTGCTGAAGTCACCAGCATAGGTAGGTGGTGGGCTTAGAGGGGCTCCAGGGATGCGTGGCCCCCGAGGAGGCTTTAATGTTTGGGATTTTGCCAGGGGGAAACATGGAAATGTGGAAAGCACATTCGAGGTAGAGAGACATCCTGGCCAAGAGCATGGGGGGTGGCGGGGGCAGGTAAGTGGATGGGGGAGGCAGGGCAGGAGAGGGGACCTACCAGGAGAGGGAATCGGGCAAGCCTCAGTGGCTCCGACTTACCAGGCTGGCGAGGGTGGGGGTGGGGCAAGTCCCAGACCCTGGGCGGGGCGGGCGGTCTCCACTGCCAAAGCATATCCAGTCTAGCGGGGGGGACAGACTTGTATCTACAAAGCCTGCTCAGGGCTCTGATGGGGAGCAGGGTGAAGTACAGGGATTGGAGGACACTGAACCTTGTGGGGGGGACCCCAACTGGCTGGGGAATCAGGGAAGGCTTCCTGGTTTCCTGGAGGAGTTCTGTCATGCCATGTGGCACCCTAATGTGGCATCTTGAGGAGGGCCTTCAGCTGGGAGGGGCTAGCATGGGCAGAGACTCTGTGCCCTCCTCAAAGAGGGGTTTGGAGCAGAAAACCACGGCTCCCTACCTGCCCTGTCCTGTCCTAGCTGGGGCCCTGAGTGTGGCCAAACTCCCTCCCTCCACTGCTTCTTCCCTTCCTTGCCTCAAGCCTCACCATTTCCAGTTCATCCTTGACTCCCCTGCGACCCTTTTCTGAAACCCAGTTGAGATCCCGGCCCTTCAGGGTTCTGTCCTCCACGGTGCCCCCTGGCCTTCCGGCAAGGTCTAGGCTTCTCATGGTTGTCGGGGGCCTGGGGAAGACAGAGGGAAACCTGCAGGATCCAGCCCCTCCAAGCTCTCCAGCCTCCAAGAGGCGAAAAGGTGAGGCTGAGGGCATGGAGGCCCAGCCACCTTCTCCGGATGGGGCAGGCGGAACTTCCCGAGATAAGGGCAGCAGACAATGGGGGGCTGTGTGGTGCAGCCTGTCTCCCGGCCAGAGGAAATGAGTGGACTCCGCACCATTAATCCGCTGCGGCCCACAGCACCCTCTGGAAGGGTGACCGGGACCAGGGCCGGGGGTGGGGGAGAGATGTTCCCAGCCCCCACCTGCTGTCCCAGCCCGAGGGGCCGCGCCTGCCACTCCAGGCCCATTTTCTTTCAGGACCCATATGTATGAGAAGGAGGCTGGGGACAGGGGCAGAAAAAGGGGGCCATTCAGGTTGGGAAAGCAGGCCCCAGCTTGGCTCCCTGATGGAGCCCAATGTTCTGTAGGACCCAGGCAAGTGCTTCACCCCTCTGGACCCCTGGACCCTCCCTGATCCCCAGGTTCCTTCCTTCTTGGCTGTTCCAGGAGTCTGAAGATACCATATGCCTATAATTCTTTTTTTTTTTTAAGATTTTATTTATTTCATTTTTTAAAAGATTTTATTTCTTTATTTGAGAGAAAGAAAGAGAGATTGAGAGAATGAGTGGGAAGAAGGGCAGAGGGAGAAGTAGATGCCCTATGGAGCAGGGAGCCGGACACAGGGCTCGATCCTAAGACCCTGGGATCATAACCTGAGCCAAAAGAAGACACTTAACCAAATGAGCCACTTGGGTCCCCCATGCCTATGATTCTTATCGTTCTGCCCCCCTCTGCACACTGGCTATAGGACACATGCTTTACCCAAATATGGGGTTTCTGATGGTAGGATTTAAGATGGCAAACAAGGCTGCTAGTAGAGATGTTTTGGGTTTTGTGGATTGTCACAGCTAAAGTCAGTGGGGAGAACAGACAAACTTGAGCTGTCTTGGTCTTCAGTTTCCCCCTTCTACATCGTGAGAGGTGGAATTCCATGACTGCCCTGTGAGGGGTGAGCTGCTATGGTCAATGACAAGGGATATGAAGCCATGGGGTTCCCATAGGTCTCCTCCCTCCCCGAGTTCAACCTTAGCCACTGACCAGCTATATGACTGCGCAAATCCCTTCTCATCCAAAAACGGGCTGCCTGGGCAGCTGGTTGGCCAGAATTCTGACAATGGGTATAAATGGGACCTCGTGTGCTACACAGGGAGGGATGACTGTGTCTGAAGTGGCCTGGGCTGAGGATCCACATCCAAGACCCAATCTCTGGCCTGGGAGTCCAGCTTTCTCTGTCCTTCCTCCTCCCCATTTCCCCCTCTCACTCTTACCTCCAAACTCTTGGAGGGTCACCCTCATGGAAAAAGGTAAAGATTCCCAATGCAGGAGACATTCAAAACAATGGACAGGACCATCGAGGCCTTAGATCTCCAGGGCCAGCCTACTCGCTGTGCAGCTAGGGAAACTGAGGAAACAGAGGCTGAGAGTCTCCCAAAGCCACATAGCCAGTAGGTGGCAGAGAAAAGCCTAGAATACGGTCTGATTCTCACATGCCCCCAGGCTCTGGAATGTTGGGGCTGGAAGGGCCTTTGAGGCTCAGGTTGTTCAAATTCTCTCACTAGTCAGAGGGGGAAATAAGAAACCAGGAAAGCCTAGCCCAAGGTCACCCCCAAGAACAATCTGAAACACTGACCCTTCAACTGCAGAACCCCGTGTGGCTAGCGCTCCAATGACCCATCTGGGTTGGGGGAGACCTTCCTGTCGCCCGCACCCCCACCGCTGGGCATTATCCAAGCACAGAGCAGCTTGGAGGGAACAGTACTTTATAGAGGACAAAACAGGAAAGAAAACCCACCAAAACATACTGGTATGAGCCCTTTCCACACCATCAGGAGAGTTCTGCTCAGGCCAGCGCGCCTCACAGGGCCTCCCTTCTCCACCACCCACAGCTCCTGCCGCTCCCTGCCAAGAGTCCTTCCAGAAAGGAAAAATGTTGGCATGAGGAGGAGGAAGGGTGGCTTGCCTCAGTCCTGGGGTCCCTGAAACAGACCAGTGCCTCCCCGACAGGCCGTTGAGGGTGCCGCCGCTCCCCAGGGCAGGGGGTCCTGGGCATGGCCCCGCTCTCTAAGAGGAAAGAAAGAAAAATGACATTTGCTGAATCCCACACTGTGCATAGTGCAGTTCCTGTGCGTCCCAAAGCATGACCTCTGACAATCCTTCGCCCATCCCTAGAGGTGGGAATCATACTCCTGTTTTACAGACGAAAACGCTGTATCCAGAGAGAGATCGTGACTTCTCCAGGGTCCCACAGACAGTACATGGCAGAGTCAAGGCTAAGCCTGGCTCCATGCACTGTACCCCTCGGCCCACTCCCCACCCCACTTTTAGAAGATCAGCCTTATGTGCGTAGAGATACTATGCTGTGTCTGACCCAGCTCTGCGATCCTCTCTGGTCTGTTAAGAGAGTCACTGATGAGATGTGTGTGGCCTGGCCACCACTGCTCTTTCCTTTGTTTCTCTCCGTCCGTCCCCATCCCTTCCCTTGCTTGCTGGGTAGGAGGGATAAGCTGGGACTCTGGCAGGACAGATGGGTTTCCAGGTGTCAGCCGTGTATCCCCCTGTGCCCTGCTGATCCCCATCAATGGTAACACCCCACTGTCTCTTCCTGGTGCTCAGAAAGCTTCATATATTTTGGATGTGGGTTCGTACGGAAGTTTCTTATGTCTTAGGATCCGTGAATCGGCTCTGGCTTCTCCAGAACCTCTTAGACTGGGCATCCACACCCCTAGGCTTCCTGTCCCAGCTGTGACCACCTAGAAGGCTTTTTTCCCCTGTATTTATTTTTTTTAAGATTTTATTCATTTACAGAGAGAGAGAAAGCACGAGCTGGGGAGAGGGGCAGAGAGAGAAGCAGGCTCCCAGCTGAGCAGGAAGTTGGATACAGGGCTCAATCCCAAGACCCCGGGACCATGACCAGAGCCGAAGGCAGACGCTTAACCAACTGAGCCACACAGATGCTCCTTTTTTTCCCTGTTTGGATGTACTTCTCCACACCTAGCCGTGAGCGTTCTTCAGGGACAGTGGGTCTGACGGATCTCTGTGTCCATAGCGCCCAGCATGTTGCCAGGCACATAGTCTAACACAGGAAAGTTTGTTGAATGAATAACCGTGATTCCTTGATTTTATCTCTTACTTTCTCTCTACTGTTAGCATGAAAAGGACTTTAAAGGTGGGACACGAGACTAAGATTTT
This sequence comes from Mellivora capensis, assembly GCA_004024625.1. NCBI lineage: Eukaryota > Metazoa > Chordata > Mammalia > Carnivora > Mustelidae > Mellivora > Mellivora capensis. Next base: position 11,679 of record PISX010009033.1, read on the forward strand.
GCAGTGAGGTGGCCTTTGACCGTCCTAACCAGGGTAGCAGCCCTGGAACATGCACATGGCTGGGGACAGCTCACGGCCCTGACTCCAGCTACAACTGCCTTCCAGTCAGCTGTTTTGAAATCCTGCCACCCGGCCCACGGTTGAGTGCCTACTCTGATCCTGGCTCCAGACCAAATGCGTCCCCACAGTGAAGTAAGTGGTGTCCGCATTGGACAGGTAAGGAAACCGAGTTCAGAGAGTGGAAGGAACTTTCTCGAGGCCTCTCAGCTCAGAAGAGGTGAAGCAGCACTTCAGACCCATCCCATCCCAGTATGGCCCTCTGCCTCTGTCTGGGTCTTGGATGGGCTACAGGGTAGCCACAGAGGAGGACTTTCTTTAAGATGGAGATGGGGATTCTCTTGGCATGAGGAAGTGAGCCCCGATCCCATGAGGGAGGCAGGATGGACAAGATGGATGTCTGGAGAAGACGTAGCAGGGAGAATGGCACACTCCATGAAGGCTTTATGGAGCCTTGGGTGTTCATTGGTCTGCCCCAGGCTTCAAACCCTTTGTTAACAGATCTCCCCAGATGCAGGTGAATGGAGCCCAGAGAGTGGGCCTGGCTCAGATGGCCACGTGTGGGTGGGCGCCTCCCTGCTGGACTATGAGGGAAAGTAGGCTAGAGGGGGGACACTCAGAGTCTAGGCAGAAGAGGTGGTTCCTATGGCCCAAGAGGTGGGGGGGAAGACAGGGGCAGGGGTGCCTAGAGAGGAGCAGCCATGTTCCTCAGGTCATCAGGGTCTGTGAGGCGGAGCAGGGATGGTGAGCTAGGCCTGAGGGGAAGGGGCTGGAGCATGTGGAGGGGGGGTGGCGGGGCAATGTGAATGTGTCCCCTGAGGAGAGAAACAGCCAGGACAAAGTGGAGAGGTGCGGGGTAGAGAAGGGGCCTGCAGGAGGGAAACGTGGGAGCCCAGGGACGGGACACCGGAAATCTCTTCCCGGGGCAGGCCAGGAGGAGGATGGCAGTGAGAACAGGAAGTTGTGTGACAGGAAGTTGGGGCACCTTCCCTTTGAAGCCAAGAGGGTCCTGTCTGATGAGGGCCAAGTGCCTTGAAGGGTTGATGGTGATGGACAGGAAGCTGACCAGAGCACACAGAAATGTCACCACCAAGGACCAAGCGGCCCACGATGCTGGTCATAGTGGTGGCGGAGGCAGTGGCCCCACAGCGTGAACTTCCATAAGTGCTACTGATATTTATGGAGAACTCTGGAAGCACAGGGCACGGCACCAAACCCTCTCAAAGCGTTAACTCGTTTAAGCCTCCCAATGGCCCCGCAAGGCCAGATCGGTGGATGCCACACATGGACACACACAGACACACCCGGAAGCATGAGGACACGCAGATACGGTGGATGTGCAAGACACACACTGGTTCCCACCCAGCCTGGAAAGAAGCACGCAGGAAGCGCTGGGAGCAGCGGGTCAGGAGGCCCCTCCTGCCTTCTAGCTGTCTGTCACTCTTTACCTCCCCACCCTCATTCTCCAGCAGGCACCACACCCCTCTGGTCTGTGTCTCCCTCCGACTGAAGATCCTTGGTTAAGAGTTTTCAGACGATCCTCCCTTGCCCCCCAGAGCCCTGACTCATCCTGCTGGGGGAGTTGGGAGGACTGAGAAATCTAAGCCCCAGGCCCATGTGATGGAGGGTACCAGGCCCTCACCTCCAGTGTAGGCTGCCCATTGTTGGTACCCCCCCATCTCTCACTTGTGGCCCAAGCACTTCTGGGAGAGACCCCCAGAGTTGGGGTGGCTGGTGGAGCAGAGCAAGACCCCTCCCCCATTTGACTGCTCTGTAGCTGCCAAGTTCATTGTCCCTGGGCAGTGCCCAACTAGCCAGGAGGGAAAGGGGACTTCTGCAGCAGCTGCCTGACCCCCAGCACCCTCTGCTACCTCATGGAGGCCCTTTCTCCTCTTCTCAGGCCCCAGAAATCACTGGCTGTCCCCTTCCCTGCCTCCATTTCACCCAATCACACAGGCTAGAACACTTTCCAGGGGACCCCCGCCCTGGGCTGCAGATCCAACCACATTTCAAATTCTTCCTGCCTGTGTCGGGACCCAGTTGCTTGCCGCCCACCCATGCACCCACGCAGCCGTCGGACCACCCTCCCTTCACCCAGCGTTTAGAAGAGGGTACCCGACTAGATACAACAGTGAGTGACAGACATGAAATCTCCACCCTGTCTCTTCACCAGGCTGGGGTGAGGTTTGAACAGGCGAACTGTTGTGGGTTCCAAGCAAATAGCCATGAACACAGAATGGTCTCTGCTTTGGGACAGGCCTATCGCTCATCTCTAGGGCGGGGCAGAGCAGGGGGGCCACCCGGTGCCTTCTGGGAAGGGAAGGATTCAGTCTGTCTGGAACCCAGAGGTGATTTGAGGCTGGAGGTGAAGACGGGGCCAGGCAGGCAGGGCCTTGCGGATGGGAGAGGGAACTCTGACTTTGTCCTGTGGGTGATAGGGAGCAGAGGAAGGGTTCTGAGTGAGGATCTATAGGACCCGATCTGTGTGACAACTGGTGGGGACAAAGAAGGAGATGATATTGGACGTGAGGACCGAGTCCCTTCAGTGGGTGAAGAGGGAACTCTGGTGGCCCTTTAGCATTGGCATCTGAAGCCATAAGCCAGGAGTTAAGCTGGAGAATTCTAGAAGATCCATAAACTTGGGCATTGTTCTTCCCCCTGCCCATATCCCAGGGAGCATCCTGACACAGGAGGAAAGCCTGGGCTGGTCCTGGAGAGGAAGGAAAAGAGATTGGATAGAGGGTGTCCCTGCCAGCCACTCTGGGGGAGCCCCAAAGATAGAGTGGGACCCAGCTGGGTGGGGAGTAGAGAGGGGGGCTGGGCAGGTCCCAGCTGTGCAGGGCGTTCACTGCACAAGGTCACCTGGCTGAGGGGGTGATTGGGAGGTGAAATCCTGGCATGGGGCTGCATCTGTGCAAACAGGGCACCTTTTTTTATAATTTTCACAAAAGCACCATAGAGATTTGGTGGGGCCTTGAGGCCATGGGAGAGCAAAAGGAGCCCTGGAGGGGCACCTGGGGGCTCAGTCAGTTGAGCGACTGCCTTTGGCTCAGGTCATGATCCCAGAGCCCTGGGATAGAGCCCGGCATCGGGCTCTCTGCTCAGTAGTGAGTCTGCTTCTCCCTCTCCCTCTGCCTCTCCCCTATGACGCCCCCTGCTCATGCTCTCTCTCTTCCTCTCAAATAAATAAAAATTTTAAGAAAAGAGGGGGGTGGGCTGGAACAAATTCAGAAGTTAAGAAAGCAGAAGCTTAGTTGGACCCATCACCATCTCTCTCTCCATTTCAAAACACAACCTGATTTTCCACTGGGCAAGGAAGGGAGATGCCCCTTCGCTGAGAACCCAGCGTGAGGAAACGGGGCTGTGACAGAGGCCCTGGCTCCTTCTGGAGTCCCCAGCTGACACAGGCACAGGGTGGTCCCATGCAGAGCTGTGTGGCTTGGCCGGGAGAGGGAAGGTCTGGCGGCCCCCGGAGTTCTGCCGCCCCCATACTGGGCACTGGCAGGCAGTTCCTAGATGAGTCATTCCAAAGGGGAGACATCTGATGAGGCAATGACCCCCCTAGTGTTTGTCTCCTAGAGGCAGTGTGGGGTGAGGAAGGCCTGCAGGGGGCAGAGCTCGGTGTCTGGCCTGGCCTCAGCTGTCTTTCCAGCAGGGGCTCATCACTGTCCCCCTTAGTAGCTCAGTGTCCTTCGTCTACACGGAGATGGTGTCTGAGGCCTGGCCCAGGTCTTCTCTCAGACCAGAATCCTTAACCTTTCACCCCCATCACCTCATCTGCTTTCATTCTCATCCGAATTAGGCAGAGGACATTAGCCTTGTTTGACAGGGAGGGAAACTGAGGCCCCAAAACAGACCCCCAAGACCACACAGTGGGCAGGCAATGAAACTGGAATCTGCTCCTGGAGCCTGACACTGTTCCCCTGCCCCTCGGTGCCCGGTGGCTGCTGCGAGCGGGGCCCGATGTCCTCCTGCCCCAACTGGAAGGATTTGGTAGGAAAGCTTAGCTGGACCAGGACCTGGAACAGGGAAGGGTTCAGGAGGCAAGAAATCCCTCAGGGCAAGTGGGGGCACCTTCTCCCCTGACTTCTGGGGAGCCCTGCCCCCTCCAGGAATCCCCTCAGCACCTCCTGGCTCCCAGCCACGCACCTTCTCCACTCCCCAGATTCCAGAGGCCCAGTCTGGGTGCGGGAGCCAGGCTGCCATTTTGAGAGCACAGACCACACCAGGCCCGCTACTAAGCACGATATACGCATCAGCTCATTTAAGCCTTGTAAAAACTGGAGGTAGTTTTATTCCCCATTTATAGATGTGGAAACAGAAACCCAAAGAGGTTAAGTCACTGCCTCAAGCCACACTTGGCCCATGCTGGTTCTAAGAGGACGCTGCTCCTCAGAAACGTGGCATGCTGTGTTCAGGCCAGCATGGCCCACCAGGCAGGCCCAGGTGCCCCACTCTCAGAGCAGAGAGGCCAGCCCGGCCCTGCGGGGCTCACACAGCATGGAGCCAACACAGGGCTATCTTCTGGATTCTGGCCCTCAGGCTAGGAGGCAGCATAGATGCCCACCCAGTTGGCTTGAAGTCTGGGCATTTTTCTGCAGCTCTAAAGACAGAAAGGGAAGCCCCTGCTGGACGTGGCCCAAGGCCTTAGCTTGGAGAGGTTGCAGCCCATGAACTGCCCCTGAGGACCATAGGGTTTCCAGCCCTCTGTCCTGTCCTGGGGACTCCAGCTGCACAGCCAGAGCCCCAGCCCTCTGGTGTCCGGGGACGAGTTTTACACACATGGACGAGAACAGCTCCAGCGAGGGAGTGTTTCTGCTTCTGCCTGGTCTCACACTTCATCAGGGTAAGTCAGTGCTGGAAGGGACCCAGGCACCCCTGAGTACAACCCCACCACCCGAAGGGGAAACCGAAGGACTGGCCCAAAGCCACATGGCCTGGGAGTCCTCTTCTCTTTCCCCTCCCTTCTGCCGAGCCCTCCTGCTCCAGCTCAGCCTCCTTGCCCCACCATGGGGCTCCCACTTCTCCTGGCATGTCAGGGTCTGGTCTGCCACCTATTCTAACCAGGTCTCCCCTAACTGCCATCACAACTCCCCTCAAAGCCAGGCTTAAGCCCCTTGCAGTCCTTATCTCCCAGTTCCTGCGCTGGCGACCCTACTAGTATGCGCATCCCAGGTCCAAATTCTCTTGAGTCACCCGTCCTCCTAGGTCCAATCACCTATGGCCCTGTCGCACAGTCTGCCGTGGTGGCAAGACCACTGGGATACGGTGAAGTTCTCTGAGGAGTGGGAGTGGGCCCCAGGGCTATCTATGATCACAGTGAAGACAGGACCACTGATGGGGCAGGCCAGTAAGCACTGTCAGAGCTCCCAGGCCCTTGGACTCACCTAATCCCAACTCTGCCTTGTTGACATCAGGAACTGAGTCCAGAGAGGGCCAGGGACGTGTCTGAGGCCACACAGCACATGTGTGATGATGTCACATAGCAGGGGCTTCACGATGACTACTGAGGCGGTCCCTGGTATCCCCAATTTCCAGATGGGTAAGCCGGGCCTCACATGGCTATGAAGGGGGAGAGCCAGGATCTATCTGAAGGCAGGGTCTTGGGCTCCTATGGTTGCAGACACTGCGGATAGAATTAATGTCACTGAATTGTACATACCACAATGGTGAAAAGAGCAAATGTGTTGTTACATATATTTTATCAATTAATTTTTATAATTAATAATGTAATATAGCAAAAATCTCTGTATACTTCAAATGGGTGCATTGTGGGGCGCCTGGGTGGCTCAGTTGCATAAGTGACCAACTCTTGATTTCAGGTCAGGTCATGATCTCAGGGTCATGGGCTCGAACCCCACGTTGGGCTCTGTGCTCAGCACAGTGTCTGCTTGCCTTCTAACCTCTGCTCCTCCCCCAGCCTGCATGTGTGCTATCTCTCTCTCTCTCTCCCAAGTAAACAAAAAAATCTTTTTTTTTTTTTAAGATTTTATTTATTCATTTGTCGGACAGAGGTCACAAGTAGGCAGAGAAGCAGGCAGAGAGAGAGGAGGAAGCAGGCTCACCGCTGAGCAGAGAGCCCGATGCGGGGCTCGATCCCAGGCCCCCGAGATCATGACCCAAGTCGAAAGCAGAGGCTTTAACCCACTGAGCCACCCAGGCACCCCAACAAAAAAATCTTTAAAAAAATAAATGGGTGAATTGTTTGATATGTGAATTATCTCTCAAATTCAAAACTGTTTATACAAAAGTCATGGGCTCTTAACCAGGACACTCTGTAGACTGTTGTCTCAAAAGGCTCTCCGTACAGTGAGGGGAACGGACCCTGAACGGACATTCTCCAAATGAGAAGGAAGGAGCTTCGCAGGGGAAGCACAGAGAAGAAGGGTCCACTTGAGTTGGGATGCTCAGTCCTAGCTGCGAGGCAGATTCATCTGTGGAGACTTGTAGCTGCTGATTTCACCACACTGAGAGCACTGCCCTACCTCATAGCAGAGGGTACGCTGAGTGGGTTTTGAGGGATGAATAGAAGCTCCAGTCTGGGGAGTTTTGAGGGAGAAAGGGAGGTCCAGATACAGGAAACCGAGGTCTAGGTGTGTGAGCACGAGGGCTTGCGTGTGGCGTATATGCTCAGACCCTGCCAGCAAGCCCCAGAGAACCGTGTGACCTTCTGCTCTGGAGCCGAAAGCAAGAGGGGACACAGCAGACGCCTTCCCTGTCACCTTCACCGCCCACACTGCCACTGTCACCTGAGGCCTTCTCAGCACATCAGTCAATAGCCTACGTATACTGGGTGACCGAGACTGAGCTCTAAACACAGCACCATCTCTCTGGCTTCTCAACTACCAGGGAAAGTAGCACCAAGTCCGCTGGGGGTGGGGGGCAGGGCATCTGCCACAGCCTCCAAAGACACCTGGACACACGGCTCTCAGGTGCTGCTCTGTGGAGAGTGGAGGGCAACAAGTTACAGGGGGAGGGGGACCAGGTGTACCAGCCATGCACACATGCGGTCCTCAGTTTCCCCCACCAGAGACCTGGGGATCATGCGTCCTGCTTGGCCTGTATTAGAATCATCATTAAAACGCTATGAGGAGGGGCTCCTGGGTGGCTCAGTGGGTTAAACCCTCTGCCTTCAGCTCAGGTCATGATCCCAGGATCCTGGGATTGAGCCCTGCATGGGCCTCTCTGCTCAGCAGGGAGCCTGCTTCCCCCTCTCTCTCTGCCTGCCTCTCTGCCTACTTGTGATCTCTGCCTGTCAAATAAATAAATAAAATCTTAAAAAAAAAAAAAAAAGACAACGCTGTGAGGAGACTTGAGTTTGCCAGGGGCCAGGAGGAGAGGGCAAGGGTACAGGGTTTCCTTCTGGGGTGATGGAAATGTTCTGGAACGAGAGGATGGTAATGATTGCACAGAGCGGTGAGCGTGCTGAACTAATGGCAGCGTTTCTGTGTTGTGTGTTTTACAATAATAAAATGTTTTAAGTAAATGGATGGGTGAAAAGAGAGCGGTGAGGACTACCATGATCGGAAGTGGGGGCAGTAATGGTCGCCCCTCATGGAGCACCGGGGCTGCTGAGTGCAGGGGGAGGGGGTGTGGGGTAAGGGAACCGCTGGGGTAGTCCACAAACCTTGAGCCCTTAAGAGAAGGGGGGTGGTTTCCTGGACCCAGTGGCAGGGCAGTGGGGTACAAATAGCAGGATCGTCGTCAGGGGTGCCAGCAGCACGGTATTTCTGGGGGACAGAGGGAGCTTACGCTGTTAGCCAAACAGCCCATCGGCAGGGCCCCTTTCTGTCTGGGGGGAACCATCTCTGGATGAAGTCTTGGCAGAAGGCTGTGCTCCAGGCCTCCGGCTGCTCCCTCTCCCCTCAGCCTCACCCCTCCTGGTACCCAGGGGCTGGCTTGGGACCCAGGGGCTGGCTTAGGACCCAGGCTCGGCCAAATTAGGGGCCCCTCCAGGGCTTTGCACCTTGAGGTGACCTCTGTGCTGCAGAGACAGGGTGGGAGGGGAGAGGGGCAAGGAAGCAAGAAAGGAGCGAATTTATTCATTCAAGACATTTTGACTGAGTGCTTGCTACACGCTGAGTGTAGTGAACGAGTGAGTGGGACAGTCAGCGGGTGGGGGTGTCTCCCGAGACCTCCGGTGCTGGCAGCCAGTGGGGCCAAGGGCCCGACGGGGGACCCTGAAAGGGCATCCTGGCTCGGTCTCTACTTTATCACAGGGGTGTCTGCTGGTGTTCTCTTTCAGAGGCAGTCAGGGGGTCTGGGCCCCGACAGGCCTCTTGCCCCATAAAGGCCCTGATTTACGCTGCAGCCGCCTGCCGGCCGCCCCTTATTTATTTATTTGTGGGAGCAGGCTGGGGTCTGGCTCCTCAGGCCTTCTCGGCACCACGTGTTCTAGCCCCACATGGTGAGGAAGACAGATGCCTTGGAATTATTTCGCATTAAATGGCCGTGGAAAACTATTTGGCTTGCATTTGATTTCACCTCTGGTTATAGTATAATTTGTTATCCTGAAACGGGCAGCAGCTGGAGGCCCGAGGAACAGATGTTCCTGGGGCGGTGGGGGCTCCCCAGGCAGGGGAGGGGGAGCGGCGGGGAGGCCGTGGAACACTGCCTCCGCCCCAGAGGGCCTGCCCCTGACCCTGCCAAAGCCCTTTCCAGTGCAGAAGCTCGTGGAGCCCTATCTGGGCCTCGGTGTCCCCATCTGTATAATAGGGATGAGAACGCCTAACTCCCAGAGCTGTTGTGAGGACTGAACAAAGAAAACAATGAGTAGAAGTGGACCAGAAAAAGTGGTGTATTTTCCAGCAGAGCCTGAGAGAGGACATGAAGGGGAGAACCGGAGCTATGGAGCCGAAACAGGAAAGAAGGCCAGGACCAGTGATGGGGGGTCATGGATACCAGGACAATAGGGAGCCATAGAAAAGGTGTGAACTGGGGAGGGACCAATCCTAGCCCTGCTTTAGAAAGAGCACGTGGGCTGGGAGGAGAAGCAGTGTAGGTCTGCCCAGTCTGAAAGGCCCTGTAGGCCCTTGGCAGGGCTGTCACGATTGGGTGGCTTAAAACAGTAGCAGTGTATTCCGTCACCGTTTTGGAGGTTCTGAGGCCAAAATCAAGGGGTCAACAGGGCCATACTCTCTCTTTCTCTCTGGAAGTTCTAGAGAAGAAGCTTTCCTTTCCCCTTCCTTCTTCTGGTGGGCCAGCCGTCCTTGGCCCTTCCTGGCTTGCAGGGGCCTTGCTCCAGTCTGGGGCTCTGCTGGTCCGTGGAGCTCCTTCCTGACTGCTTGTCCTCTCTTCTTCCTAGAAGGACACCGGTCATACTGGATTTAGGGCCTGCTCCTCTCCAGTACAATTGCAGCTTCTCTGATTAACTGCAAAGACCCTACTTCTCTATGCGGTCATGTTCACAGTACCTGGGGTTCCATCACCCTAGCTGCTCGGGTCTCCTTGCTCTGGACAGAGAGGGGCCACAATGTCCTCTAAGGCTGCCCCATTTAGGACATGGGACAGGGAAGTGGTGTCATCCATGGGGAGGAAGGATGGGAGGACTGCTTGGGGCGGGGGGCTGGTTACTAGAGGTGAGGGCATAAAAGTGCCTATGGAATAAAAGGAATGATCACTCTTTCAACCTTGGTCAGGGCATGTATCCTACAAAACCCAGAATTTCAAGGGTGATGGGAGATGGGGATGGCAGTGGGAGGTGATATTGGAGTTTGGACCCTTCTGGAAGGGTGGGGGTAGAAGAAGGTATGTCCGGGTAGAATGGCTTAGGGCAATGGACACAGGTATGTGTGTGTGTGCACACATCCGTGCGCCTAGAGGACATGGCCCCGTAGGGAGAGAACACGGAGAGAAGGAGGGTTTTATTTGTGGGGCGGTCTTGGAAACTGTGGACAAGGCTAAGGGTGGGTAATGTTGCAGTGAACTCGGAGACAAGGCCCAGCAGGATTAAGTTTTCAGTTGCAGTAAATCCGCTGTTAAGACTCTCATGGCCAGCATGGTTAGTCACCTTGAGGACATGGTGTTCCGCAGACCCCCTGGCAGGGGTGAGGACCAGCATTGGTCTCCTGAGGGCTAGAAAAGCAGCCAAGAACTGAGGAGGGCGTCAGAGTGCTGCTCACCACTGCCTCTCTCTGCAGCGGGCTTCCCGACAGACGCCCCTCAGTCCTCCCTCCGTCTCTCTCCTGTAATATCAGCCAAGCTGCAGACCGAGGGCCGGGGCGGCTCTGAACCCCAAACCCCAAATTCAGCAAGAGCGCACGTGACTCGGCCAGTGTGGGTCATGCGTGTCCAGCTGCCCCCCCGACCGGGAGTCAGGCTCACAGGAGGGCGAACGCAGCTGTCTGCACCCCACACTCAGCCCGAGGCCCAGGCCCTCCCAGAAGGGTTCGGCATCCCAGCAACTACCAAAGATCAGTCAGTGAAGGGGAGAAGACAAGTTCAAAATTATTTTGAACTTGTTCAAATGAAACAAGTTCAAAATCAAAATTGTTATACAAAAGCAGTATACATGACACTTGAGGAGAGAAAAACCCTAGACCCAGAGGGAACGCAAAGATGAAGAAAAAGCATCAGACACGTTCAAAGCTCTCCACAAGGACAGTAGGGCCGTAGCTGAGGCCTCGCCCCAGCTGGCATTTCATGCTGGGTGTGAAGAGGGAAGGAGCGGGAAGCAGAGGCCTTGAGGCATGGCACAGTGGGGACCCCCCACCCGTGGCTGTGACACCTGCCCCCCACCCCACTCACCACGGTGGCCCCCTAGCAATCTGCCAAGTGGGAGCTCTGGTCAGCCTCTCAGGCTGGCGTCAGGACTACAGGAGAGAATGTTTTCCCAAGGGGCTGGCCCAGGGTCCCAGACACAGTCAGCACTTGGCACTTGCTGGTTCTCTCCATTCCTTTCCTCCGACACCAGAGTCCCACAGACTTGAAGTACAGAACCCCCCCGCCCCCCCCCGACTTGGTGAGGCCTGGCCCAAGGTGCTACTCACCTCCTGGTGTGAGTATCAGGGCCTGTTTCCCTCGGAAACCAGGAGCACGTGGGTGAGGGTAGACTGTGGGCTGGGGGGGTGGTCCCTGACGGAGCTTTCCTCGGGCCTAAACTAAGCACCCTAGGAAGTACTAAGGGCCGCCATGAGTCCAGCTCCCATCAGTGCAAAGCGCCCACAGCCTTCATGTGGCTTGTCTGGAAGCACTGCTGCTGGCCGGGTCCTCCCACCCGCCACATTCTCTGGTGGCCGCTGGGAGACAGCAAGCCCCCTGTGGATGTCTGTCTGGCTGTTGTAAACACAGGCCCGGGGCAGCTCTCCCGCACTGGCTGACTGCAGGCTCTGGCATGGAAATTCCATCTGCCTGCTTCTCTGAGGGAGGGCTGCTCAGCAGAGGCCTGGGAACCGCACGCCCCTTGGGGAGCCCTGGTTTCATCCTTTGACCCCCTCCCTGTCCCAGCCTAGCCTGGGGTGGCTTGGGACACCCAGGTCCTCCCGGAATCTCTATTTGGGTTTGATTTGGAGTTGGTGTTTGTTTCTATCTCAGGGCAACTTGATCCCAACCCAGCGCCCCACCGTCCCCTACCACCACCCCCCACATCCCTGCCCCTCCGGAGGGGCCTTGACTTTGGCTGGCATGCTGATGGGGCAGGTTCTCCAGACCTCCCACCAAGGGCGCGGGAGGCTCAGTTGACTTTGATGTACTAAAAGGCATCCCCCCTCAGCTTCAACCCCCTCTTCCCTAATATGTAAATAAGTCAGAGACTGGGAGCCAAATGCCACCCAGTGGAGGAAAACAAAAAAAGAAAACAGCCTGAGGGAGACAGAAGACGGGTCCAGATGCCTCTTGACCAAGCTCTTGCCACCCTCTCTGGGAGGCCGCAGGAGTGACAGCCCGAGTACCTGGCCTGTGAGAAGACACACGTGACAGAGAGACCAGGCGAGCCCCGCTGTCCTTTCTGACGCACGGGGATAGTCTGTTTATCACGTGTGTCAGGGCCTCTGGCCCACGCTGCATTGTAGGTTAAAAAGTGCGCAACTGTAAGCCTGCCCTTGGGAAACTAGGCCTGGGGACTGAGTCCTGGATGAGCAAGCTGAGCCCTGGAGAGGAAAGGCACGCCCGGGCGCCGATGGGTGGCTGGGGACTGAGCCAAGACCGTGGCTCTCTGGACTCCACGGTTGAGGAAACTGAGGCTCAGGCAAGTAAGCGAAAGTCCCAGCTCTACTGTCAGGGAGGCTTTGTGATTGGGAGTAGACGCTCAAGAGAAGCTTAACCAGAGGCCTCATTTGTGCCATTCCCCAGCAGACCTGAGATCAGCGTCCTCAGTGTGACCCACAGCCCGAGCCCAGCTTTGTCCCCAGGAAGCCGGTTTTCCCACCCTGCACCTCTGACCCCCATCAGGTCACCAAAGCTTTTCTGAGAGCCTAGCACTGTTCAAAACCCCGAGTGCCTCAAGTCAGGAGAAAGCTTAGAACAATGATAAGACACAAGCTAAGAGTTTGTGGATCGCCTAAAATTCCCCTGTCCTTGCTACAATGAAACTGGGGGGTCAGAGAGCTCGAGTGCCTTGTCTGCCATTGTATACCAAAGGGTCATGGAGCTGGGGTCAGCCTCGGTCTTCCTCCCAGCCCCGAGGACGTGTGGGTCTTGTGTAGGGCAGGGGCCTCCGCTGGGAGGACCATGGCTGTCCCCACCTCTCACCTGCTGTGAGCCCAGGCAGAGGAGTTTTCATGGTGTCTTAAACCACACACATTTATTTCCTGTAGTTCTGGAGGCTGGGAAGCCCAAGGTCAAGGTGCTGGCCGATTTGGCATCTGGTGAAGGCCCTCTTCCTGATGTGCCGATGGATGTCTTCTTGCTGTGTCCTCCTTAATAGAGAGGAAGATCATCTCTCTCGTGTCTTTTCTCACAAGGGCACTAATCCCATCCACGAGGGCTCCACCCTCATGACCTAATTACCTCCCATAAGCCCCCTCAGAATACCATTCATGCTGGGGATTAGGGCTCCAAGATATGAATGCGGGGGGTGGGTAGGGCAAACATTCAGTCCATAGCACATGGATATTGAAGAGGTGGACTCTTGGGTCCAACCCAAAGTTTTTGGCAACAACAGGCTGGGATTCTAGGATTCCATAGACAAAGATTCCATGTTGTAAAAGGAAACTCTGGCTTCAATAATACTAAGATATCATTATTGTGGCTTTTTGTGATGCAGTGATTATAGGATTCTAGCATTACATTAGTCTAAGGTTCCATTATCCTGTTATTCCAAGATCCTAGAATTCTACATTCTCTTGAGAGCTTGGGCTCTGAGGAATAGGAAAATCCAGCTGGGGCGGGACCATGGTGGGAGGAGGGAAAGAGGCAGCTTTTCTATCCTACTGACTTTTCTAACAATGACAAGCAATGTGTTGTTTGGTTTTCATTGCATTCAAAGGAAAGCACTGGGCTTGGCCAAGCCACGTCAGAGTGTGAGTTCACCCACCCCCCGGGGCATGACAACCCAGGAGCCAGAGAAGGAGGAGGGGGGAGGGGAAAGAGGTGGCATCACCTCCCCAAGCTGGAGGTGGCCAGTGCAAGGGTTTGTGTCATGCCTGACACTGTGCGGGACCCTGCAGCCTTGTGTCGCCCTTCCCGAGTCCCCATACAGACCCAGGCCAGGAGAGGCCAGCCGAGTGCAGGGACAGGCGACGCAGACGAGAACAGCGGGCTGCTTGGTTGGGAAAAGGAGTATGGGGTGTAAAGGCAGTCAGGGAGGCCTTCCAAGAGAAAGTGATGTCTACATCAGGAGTCGAGGACAACAGATCAGCAAGGGAAGGGTGCCTGTGCGGCTGGGGAGTCACAGCCGGCTGCACGCTACTGTCACCTGAAAGGAGAAGGCGGGCAGAGGTGAGAGTTGGAGATGCTGCGCCAACAGTGGTCAGCTCAGGTACGGCCTTGACTGCCATGCTGAAGAGCTTGAACCCTACTCTGAGGGCAGCTGGGAACCAGGAATGGTTTTTGTTGGTAGAGAGAAGCCACTGGGCACCCTGAGAAGGTCATTGAGGAAGGGCCCGAGATTGTGGGGTCCAAACCCTTACTGTACAGTTGAGGAGATGAGTCCCAAAGAAGATTGCTCACAGCTGCCCGGGGCATCAGCTCAGAGCTAGGAGACCTCCCCACCCCCTACCCCCTCCCTCGCCACCGAAGGTTCTGACACAGGGAGTCTCTCCTGGAAACCTCCACTCCTTGGTACCCGGGGCCCAGAACCCAGCGTGCAGGCCCTTCCTTCGGTCACAAGATGCTGTCCGTGTCCCCTCGTCTCACACCCAGTGGGCCAGGTAGAGGCTGCCACGGCTGGTGGAGCCAGGCTGCCCAGTCTGAGCCTTGAGAGGAGCATCCACACCTTCACGACGGAGGCCCTGGCCACACCGGGCCAGGACAGCAGATGGGCACGGGCTGAGCCATCTTTGGTAAAGGGGAGGAGAGGACAGAAATACAATCTCACGAGGGCACGGCAGTTGAGCAACGAAAGCAGACAAGAGCCCCAGGATGGTTTGCACGGCTTGGGCCTGTTTCATGTTTCATTCTGAGGCAGAAAGACATAGCCACAGTGACCCGCCTGCCCCCCTGCCCAGGTCCCTGCAGTCCCAAGCCCACGAACCCCGCCCTCTCTCCACTCACAGCCCAGATGAGGGGGACCCAGGTGGGGACACCTGGTCTGGAGGCCAGAAAGAGAAGGAAGGTCTGGGAGAAGGAAAAGGACCGTGGAACACCACTCAGCAATAAAGGGAGGAACATGGATGTGCGCAGCAGCATGGATGCGTGATGCTGAGTGAAAAAGCTGGTCTCGAAAGTTCACATACTGTCTGGTTCCATTTACATAACATTCTTGAAATGATGAAAATTACAGAGATGGAGAAGAGAGTGGTAATTGCTGGGATCAGGGACAGGCAGGCTAGATGGAGGGCATCTGGTGACACAGGTGGGACAGGAGGGGCAGCAGGAGTCCAGAGGCATGGAGGCCGTGAGGGGTGGGTAAAGGGGAGACCAGGGAAGCAGGGGAGTGCATAGAGGCCATGAGGAGGGCTGGTGGTCGAGACCCACTGCACCCAAGGAGATCTTCGCGGGCGGGAGAGGCAACAGGTCTGTATCTTGACTGTGGTTTGCCGTAACACCGCTCTCCACATGAGATGAAAGGACACAGAACTGCACACGTGCGTTCTATCAATGTCAGTTTCCTGCTTTTGATATTAGACTAGAATGATCTAAGATGTAACCATCTGTGGAGATCGGGTGAGGGGTACAGAGGACCTTTCTGTACTATCTTTACAACTTCCTGTGAATCCATGATGATTTCAAAATAGCTTTTTTTTTTTTCCCAAGAGTCTAATGGCTAGGGGCACTTGGGTGGCTCCATTGGTTAAAACGTGTCTGCCTTCGGCTCAGGTCATGATCCCAGAATCCTGGGATGGAGACTCCTCCCCCTTGCTCAGCAGGGAGCCTGCTCCCTCTCCCACTGCCCCCCACTTGTGCTCTATCTCTCACTCTCCCTCTATCTCAAATAAATAAATAAAGTCTTTAAAAAAAGAATCTAGTGACTTTATTTGTGAAGGTCTATTAGTGGACTTTATTCAGTGATCTATTTATCGGTCAATAGCATGTAGTCTTGGTTACTGTAGCTATATACTAAGTCTTGAAACCAGCTAGGTGATTCCTCCCACTTTATTATCCCTTTTCAAAGTTGCTTTATTCGAGTTTCTTTGCCCTTCCTATAAATTTTGAAATAAGCTAGTCTATACCTATTAAAAGAAAAGCCTTGCTGGGAATTTGATAGGAAATGAGTTAAACCTGTAGATCAACTCTCTGTGAATTAAGTATTTCAATATAAAAACAAACAAACAAAAAGCCCATTGAAATATTAACACAGAGGACAGTCCGGACCGAGGGAGAGCAGAGAGGAGAGAGTGCTGCCTGTTCTCTCTGAAGGGTGCCCTGAGGCAGGGGTAAGGGGGCAGGAAAAGAATTATTTTGTGCTATTCTTCAGCTTTGCAGTGTGTGGAGGCCCATCATCTAATATGTACCTTTTCCTGGTAACGTGGCAATGGACACGCATTCCTGCACTCCCATCCGTGTGAGGTGAAATCAAAGAATCCTGTCTCTGTGCAGAGGTCACCGTGCTGATGGTGTAAGCCAGGTCAGAGACCTTGAAAGAAACCCTTGACTGTGTTGTGGCCTCCTTGGTCTGCAGAGCCCTTCCCAGAAGCTGGTCTGCCCTGGCCTTTCTGGGGGACTGGACAGAAACCTGTTCCTGGAGCAAACCGAGGGTCAGGCAGCAGCTTCCACTGCTCAGCCCTGCACCCTGGCCCTTTGCACCTCCCCCACTGTGGGCCCCACCCTCTGGGTCCTGGCTGCCCCTCTGGGTCTCACCCACATTGCCAGATCCCTTCCTGCGTCCAGCCACCTACTGGCCTCTCCTGGAAATAGAGCTTCTCACAGACCCTGAGCCTGACCTTCCACACCCAGGTGCCCATTATGGTTTGGGTCACGGGAGCAGTACCCCAAAACCTTGGCAATGCTACCAAAACCTCCGTATGATAGGATGGAGTGACACCTGGTCCCCCTGGCATATTCCACCAGCAGGAGGAGGGGGCTTCCCCTGTCCTCAGTCCCTTGCCAGATGTCATGCTGCTAGAGGAGGTTACCCTTCCCCAAGCCCCCTTGGCTACCCGGGAAGCCCCTAGGGGTGAACTGAGTAGAGAGCATGGGAGAATGGCACGGCTAGCTAGCATCTGACATGACAGAAATAAATGGAATGTTGCTGATTTCCATCCCTTAGCTTGACTCTCTGTGAGAAAGGATAGGACACTTGGCCAAATTGAGGCAATCAGTTGTCTTGCCCTGGGTGCTCTGGCCAATGAAAGGTCCCATCTTCCCTTTTGGGCCATTCCCTAAAAACTGTCCTTTACAAGATAAAGAACTCTGAAATCTCCTGCCTCATAGATGCCCGCAATATAAATGAAGATCACGCATCCACAGGTACTACGGCCACAGTATCAGACCTTGTCAGGACATTCCCCACTCCTTTCAGAGGCACAGACATTGCTGGAAGTCACCAAGATTCCATTTTTACTTCTCAAAATACACAAGTCTGGCCTCCTAGAAGAGGCATTCAATCAAACGTTCATGTTTGATCAATCAAACAGATCCCAGATAGTCAGTTTCCCTGAGGAACATAATTGGTCTCTTCAAACAACTCCTTTTAAAACTCCTTTTAAAATTCCAGTCTAGCAAATAGACCCCTAAATGAGTCTCCATCTTGCCCCAGGCCTTAACCTACTTTTATAAGTTTTGTTGGTTTTTTTTTTTTAAGATTTTATTTATTTATTTGAGAGAGAGAGAGAGAGAGGGAGAGTATGTGTGTGTGTGCGTGCACATGAGGGAGAGAAAGAGCACAAGTTGGGGGAGCCGCAGAGGGAGAGGAGGAAGCAGACTTCCCACTGAGCAGGGAGTCCTGATGTGGGACTTGATCTCAGGACCCCGGGATCATGCCACACTGAAGGCATATGTTTAACCGACTGAACCACCCACACGCCCCTCTTTATAAATTTTTGAACTTGCCCCTACCCCATAAGGGCCGGAGGCCAAACCTTGGGTACACCCTCCCACGGGACGCATTAACCACAGATTGTCCCACAGCCCAGGCAACTGCTCACCTGCCATGGGACCCCTCAGAACCTGAACTTCCACCGAAATAAAAAAAACCATCAAGTGTAACCACACACCATTCTGGTGACTGTGGTCTTATTCCCATGGGTCTGGCTGTGCTCATGGATTTACAGTCTGGAGACCCGAGCCTTCCAAAGACGTCATCATTGCAAGCAAACATGGCAGGTGCTGAGGCCCACATCAGCTCCATGGGGACCCACCTGGAAAGGATCCCTCAGTCCCATGTCCCAGATGACATCGCCCTGGCCTGGACGCTCACTCCTGAAGCTGACATTGTCTCAGACTTTCAGTCACGTCTGTAAATTAAAGACCTGCAGGTAATGAGTGAGATGTCCTGCCCCCCATATCCTGCATCTGACCTCACTCTGCCTGTCCATTCTGGCAGGACCCACACCAGCTTCTAATCTCAGCATTGTCCCTACTACCTCTGAGCCACTTCGGGCCACCGGGTGGGGCTGTCCCTTTTCCCGATGCCTTTTGTCTGGCTAGATTATGATCAGCGGGGCCTCCCACCTCTCTGACTTCCAGACCTCCTCCTCAGACCTACTGGGGCCCAAAGCCTTGGTGGCCGCAGAGTCTTTTGACCGCTTCTGCCCTCCCTGGGAAGGGGTACATCTGTCTCTAAGAGGAAGGGATTGAGCTTAGAGAGGACTTCACCCAGATCTAGAGGAACTGCTCATCTTCCCAGACCATTTGCTTTCATGGAAGCCACTGAACTTGACCCAGTCATAGTGTAAGGCTCTACTTCCTGGTGGGTGATTGTGCCCCAAACGTACCACTCTGCCGGGGGACTTACTGGGGACAAATCAGACCCTGGAGAGTATCTCTAAGGGTGTATTTTGAGACAGGGGGCGGGCCGGAGGAGGTGATACTTTTAGGCTATGGAGTCACCAATCCTCCTAAAATCACATAAGAGCAAGGTGTCAATCACTAGCTGAACTTGAAAGCACATCTTCTACATCTATGACCTCATTGAAATCTTCCAACACTTTTTAACAAGGGCAGGAATGGATTTTCTCATGTCATGGAAACCGAGGCCTAGGGAAGTGTGGTGACTCACACAGTGTGCTTCAACAAACACAGACTAGTGCTGGGGTCATGGAGAAATCACAGGCTGTGGGGAGACAGACCCTGGTCCAAATCAAGATCCTGGGTGACTCTGAACTAGCCACTTCCCTGCTCTGGACCTCAGTCTCTTCATCTGTAAATGAGGCTAATAATCCCCACTTCCCAGGACTGTCGGGAGATCAAATCAGCAACTGTCTGGAAAGCCCTGACGTATTTCCTGGTGGCTGGCCTTGTCACTGTTGTCATTCTTAACACCCGGCTCCCCTCCCAGGATCCACACTTGCCCCTCAGGGAGCAGGCCAGGGGATGGGCCTTGGGACGGCCCTGTGCCTCTCCAGCTCTGCCGATGGATCCCCCAGCTGCCAGGTGACCAGCAGCTTATCGGTGACATCATGATGGAGGTCATCAGATACCTTCCTCTCAGGCTCAGAGCTGCTGGACCACAGGACTTGGTTTTCACCTAGTGCCGGCATCCTCTGCAGGTTGTTGCCTCAATCTCTCCAAGGCTGACCAAAGAGTCCTACTCCAGCTGACACCATCCTCCAGCTCAAAGTACCTTCAGAATGTGGCACAGGCTCTTCCCACTGGCCCCTGGATATGGATCCTGGACAAGTTGTTAAAACTCTCCCAGCCCTCGTCACCTTGTCATAGAAACATGAAATAAAAAACCTATCCGTGAGGGGGCACCTGGGTGGCTCAGTGGATTAAAGCCTCTGCCTTCGGCTCAGGTCATGATCTCAGGGTCCTGGGATCGAGCCCCCCATCGGGCTCTCTGCTCAGCAGGGACACATCAGGCTCTCTGATCAGCAGGGAGCCTGCTTCCCCTTCTCTCTCTGCCTGCCTCTCTGCCTACTTGTGATCTCTCTTTCTGTCAAATAAATAAAAAAAGCAAAAAACAAAAACCTATCCGTGAGATGGAGATACAAGAACGCACAGACTATGATTAGCTCAGTGCCTGAAACATGGTAAGCTCTGAATTATTAACTTTGATGACTGGGCACTCATCTGAGTTTTACCAAATGGATGAGCATCCCTCTGCCCACTGCACAGAGGAGGAAAACTGAGGCTGGGCAAGGGAAATGGCTGGCAAACACTAGTGGCTAATATCGAGCGTGCTCAGAAGCCAAAACTTTGGCCAAATCCTTCCCAGTCTCTCTTCCTTCCAAGGAGGCCCTTTCTGATTGGATTTTGGGGAAACCTTGGTCTCTCTGTCCATCTGGCAAGTCCCAGAATGTCTGGATCCACCCACGCAGCTGCAAGTGGACAGGCCTGGGGAAGGGGAGCAGTCCCGAATCCTGCTCTCTCTCCAGTCCACCAAGGCTGGACATTCCGGAAGCCACACCCTGTCCCCAGGTCCCTCTGGAAACTTTGGCAGCCTTATCTGCCAAGGGGGGTGGGAGGAGAGGGTCTGAGGTCAGCCAAGGATGTCAGAGGGAGGAGGTAGGCAGGTCGGAGAGGGACGAGAGGGACGGAGAACATGCCATGTGACCGCAGCCACAGCTCAAAAGCACTTGCGGTCCTCCCAGATTGTGGACAGCCAGCAAGAGCTGGCCTCTAGCCCTGACTCTGTCCTGAACTTGATGGGTGACCTTGGGTAAACCATTTTGCCTTTCTGGGCTTCGGTTTCCTCATCTATGTAACGGGAAATGAAGTTGTGCAGGGGTCCTCAGTCCACTGGCAGGAAACAGAGTTTCCAAGACAAGGCCCGTGACCTCTCAGCCCACAGGCCTCACGCCCACCCGCAAGTGTCCAGGAATTTGGCCGTGGTATTTCATTTATCATCCGTGCGGTTTACAGGTACCATGGCCGGCAGGCTGATTACTCAACGGGCTTATTACACTCCTTGGTGACTAATAGATTCTTTTTCTGTTGTTTGTGTTTTAAAGCCACATAGCAATGATATTGGCTCTCCGTGACACCGCTGAAATCACCATTATTCAGCCTGACCCTACCTACACGATAAACACCAACAGAAACATCCCTTCTTAGAAAAAAGAGGCCCCTGCCTCTCTCACGGAGCAGGTTTTCTGATAGTGAAGCCGCTGTATGTTGGGGGCAGGGTGGATTTATGAACTGCTGAGACTCGTAGAATTAGGTCATTTCTCTGGTCCCTTCCAGCTCTGACCTACACATTGGACCTCATCAAGGGAGGAGTTGAACAGATACCATCTTCCCTTTGAAAGCTGAGCGGGGGGCTAAGAGCCCAGTGGGGAGTCAGACAGCCTGGGTTCTGGCTTCACCACTTGCGGGCTGGGTGACCCTGGGCAAGTCATACCCTCAATCTGAGCTTGTCTCCTTATCTGAAAAATAAGAGGACTTCCCATGGGAGGTGGAGGGAGCGGGATAACAAGGAAACACTTAGCACAGTGCTTGGCATACAGCAGGGGCTCAAAAAGCTGGGCGGTGCTCATATTAGGCAGATGCTGAGTCCTGGGAAGCGGGCTGGAGTGCGACAGGGTGGGGAAGGTTAGGGCTGACCCTAGGGGGCAACTTGATGGAGGGTCAAAACTCCCAAGAGGCCAAGTCAAGGGCAGGCCACTATCAAGGCCATCTGGCTTCTCCTTTTCTGACCAGCTCTATGTGTCAAAATATGTGTCAAAATAGAGAACAGCCTAGGGAGGGAGCCAGGGCTGCCTTTGGTCTGGCTCTGGTCTCTGGGGGGGGGGGTGGTGGGCAGCCCCTCCTGTGGTTGCTTGATACCCCCACACAGGCCTCCTCCCAGGGATTCAATCTCCCTTCTGTAGGAGGCCACTCCTTACCTGCCCTGGGCAGGATGTCCTTACCTATAAGCATCTGTAGCTCTTTTCCCTCCCTCTGTGGTTTTCCACCTATGGGGTCCAATGCCTCCTTTATTAGGCTGAAATGGTCTTCCTAGATAATTTAGCCTGCCTCCGGGACACAACGAAGAAAGCTAATGTCACCCGTGGTGGGCTGGTAAAAGTTTAACAATCAAATTTCTTTTTTTAAAGATTTTATTTATTTATTTGACAGACAGAGATTACAAGTAGGCAGAGAGGCAGGCAGGAGAGAGAAGAGGAAGCAGGTTCTCCACGGAGCAGAGAGCCCGATGTGGGGTTCGATCCCAGGACCCTGGGATCATGACCTGAGCCGAAGGCAGAGGCTTTAACCCACTGAGCCACCCAGGCGCCCCAACAGTCAAATTTCTAAAGGAAAAAAAACCTTTGATTTACACCCTTTGCCAAGTTGCATGGTGTAAATACTTCCACCACGGCTAATTTAAAAACTGCTGACGTGATGACGCTGAACTCCGAGCTGGGGAGAAATACACGCGCTATGCGGTCGTGTGACTTGGCTCCCGCACACCACTGAGTAAAACTGAAATGAAATGAATGGAAAGTAATTTATAACAAAAATACGTATTTCATTATTTTCCTGCTCAGGGCTAGCTCCCCTAAGAAGCCGTACTAGAAGGGCCTAGATGGAGGCTGGCCAAGTTGTAGGTCACTCCAGCGTCATGAGAAGGGTTGCCATTCGATGGTGATATCATTTTTCTGAAACGGTGAATCGGCCTCCAGCATGTTCTAAAAAAAGGATAATCTTCCTTCAGTTCACAAAGTAGTCACATTCCCAGCAAATCCGGGGTGTATCAGAATCGTGCAAAAAAATCGTTTGTGGGACGCCTGGGTGGTCAGTCGGTTAAGCCGCTGCCTTCGGCTCAGGTCATGATCCCGGCGTCCTGGGATCAAGTCCCTCATCAGACTCCTTGCTCAGCGGGGGAGCCTGCTTCTCTCTCTGCCTCTGCCTGCCACTCTGCCTGCTTGGCTCTCTCTCTCTCTCTGACAAATAAATAAATAAAATCTTTGGAAAAAAAAAATCCTCTGTGCTCATACAGAAAATGGAGTTAGGTTTGAGGCCTAGGCTTTTCGTTCACTCAAATGTTCTAAATGATTTTCAAACGTCCCCGCTTGAGAGATGCTGGTGGACACCCCCAATCATTGTGACATCCAGATATCATTCCCTCGGATTTCCAGTACAGCCCCTGGGCTTGGTACTTGTCACCGTTGAGACCCAGTGACCCAAACATATACCCCTGCACCATGGACTGGCCATTCCCCGAGACCTGACCATGCCAGGAGCTTTGCTAACTTGCTCATGCACTTCCTTGGTATCCTGCTTTCCAGATTCTGAGCTAGAGCTTACCCAGCCAGCCGGCCATCTCCTCCATATCAGGCCCAGTACTGGGAGCTAAGGACCCAGGATAAAGCCCACCTGCCTCCCATCCTAAGGGAGCTCCCAAGTAAGCATGGAGACAACCGAACAGAGACATCACAGCGACAATTGCGGCGTGCAGGGTAAGACAACATAGGTGAGCACTTTACGCCAGTATCACTTACAGGCAAGAACATCAGCTTTGGGCTTGAACAGAAGTTTGATCCCTCCCTGGGCAGGTACTCACTGTGTGATCTCAGCAGAGTGACCACGATCCCTGGACATCAGCTTTTCTTAGCCATAAAATCAGGGCAAATAAAAAGTCCAATCCTCCATGGCTGGTGTGCAAATAAATTGGGATAAAGATCATGACGGGCCTACAGGCCCTGGCAGCGGCCCCAGAGAATCCGAAATGGCCAGGCACTGGGGCTGCCTAGTAGACCTGTGTGGTTGGCTGCTGGTTCCTGAGGTAAAGTGGCTGTTCTATGGAGACCAGGGTGGGCAGATTCCCACTGAGGGGACGATAAGTAGGTAGTCCTGAGCTTCGCACACCAAGAGGCATGGGGACTTAACTTCTAGGGCTGGCCCAATGGCAGCACGGCGCTCTTGTCTGGGTGGGGGGATGGTTGGCTTGGTTAAGGCCCACCACCCATCACGCCGAGCCCCTGCTCTGGGCCAGCCCTGATGTTTGAGGATGCTGGCGATGTCAAGATAAGCCAGACAGTCCCTGAGCCCAGGGAGCCTCCCTGGAGAGAGCAAACTCATTGCTGGGTCATTGGCCCCACCCTGTCCTTTTGGCTTGTTCATATCCCTCCCCCGTGGCTTCCTTCTTATTGGATGGCCAATGGCTACGCTTCCATCCCCATCATCTACAGCCTCTCGGCTGCCTCTGGCCCTGCCGACCTCCCTCCTTCTCGGCCCCTGCGACAGCCCCCACACTTTCCCAGGCCAGAGCACCTCCCTCAGAGGCAAGCTCCTAACTCCGGCCCTGGTCGTCCTCTGCTGCATGACGCCATCTCAGGGAGGAGGAAATTGCCCTACTTCCCTGACTTCCCCCAGCCCCAATACATTCCCGGCCCCACGGCCTACAAAATAGCAAACAGCTGCTGTGACCATGGGCTGCCCAGACCCCAGGGGCCTTGGGGAAAGCGGGCCAACGGGAACTTGGAGAGAGAGCTCTCTCTCTCTCTTAATAACATACCTTCCCTAAGCTGTTTCCAAAGAAACTTCTCCTCACAAATCATTCCATAAACACTTAGCAGGCTCTCAGGAAAGCGTGCACAGCTCTTACCCGGCTATTAGGAGGCTCCTCACAAGTAAATTGAGACCAGGCAGCAGAGGCCTGTGCCAAATCCCCCTTCCTGCCCTCTTCCCACACAGCGTCCTCTTCCCCCACCCTGGACCCTTCAGCTCCGAGGGCCGGGGTCTCCTCCTTTGCGGCTTTGGCCTCTCCTCAGGCTCCTGCTCTCCGCCTGCCGGCCAGAGGGTACCCTATCTCCCTGGAAACCAGCCCCCTATCCAGGGCAGCTCCTGGGTTTCCAGGGGGCTCTCCTGGGCTCCTGGATAGGCTAAATCCTACTGAGACTTCTGAGGGCTACACCATCAGGCTAGGCGTGGACAGGCTGGGCTGGCCCACTCCCCAGCCCTGTCCCAGCCACCCTCAGCCGAAGCTCCTGGAGCCTCTCAGGCTGGGGCTGCTCAATGGGGAAATAACTCCAGGTTCATCCAAGTCACGAGCTGGAAAATCCCTCCCATCCAACAATCCCCCTCCAGGGAGAGTGTTGTGCAACTCGCTCAGCTGGCTGATCTCCAGCCCCTGGCTAATATCCAACATGGATCAGGGAATTACTTGATTGTTGGTAAGTTGACATATTTGCTTACAGGGTAGCAGCTTGGCTTGTGTAATGACTTCCATTAAGGTCTTTGGGAACAAAAGCAGGAACTGGCATCTCGATATCGTCCCCCACTGGCTGTGGAAAACACTCCAAGAATGCTTGCCCCTTTTCCTAGTTTTGCCCAATAGCATTTTGAGAACAAAAAGCTCTCTAGCCCGGGCGCCTGGGTGGCTTCGTCAGTCGGGCATCGGGCGCTTGATCTCAGCTCAGGTCTTCATCTCAGGGTAGTTGAGTTTGGGCCCCATGCTGAGCAGGGAGCCTACTTTAAAAAGAAAAAAAAAGCTCTATTGCAAACAGAAATCATTGGTGAAATAAATAGAACATTCAGATGAAAATAAACACGCCGATTTGTGGGCACTGAAAATAGCATTAGATGGGCTTTGAGAGATAGGCCCTGGTCGCAGGTCTTGGATCAAGTCCCAGCCCACCACTCATTGGAAAGCTGATCTGGGGCAAGCCTCTGTAAACCTCAGTTTCTTCAACTCTAAAATGAGGCTAAATCCTACCTGTCTCGGAGAGCTGCCAGGAAAAGCTCCCCTCACTCCACCATCCCTTTGTGAGTGGCCAGTGGTGGCCTCCCAGGAGGGAGGCCTTTGCCCGTGGCCCTGGTGCCACTGTCTATTCACTCTGAGAGCTCAGAGTGGGTCCTTGGGGGTCTCAGGGGTCCTTCATTCGATCTCTCTCAGCAAATATTTAGGGAGCCTCGTGCATACACTAGGCACGAAGCAGGATGCCGACCAAGACAGATGTGTACCTGTCCTTTGAGAAGTGAACAGAACAGGGGAGATGAATGCGGAAGGACACACACATGATGCGCCGCAGTTGTGGTAACTCACAACATCCCTGAGTCAAAGGACTGAAGATGTTCTTTTACAGGCTAGGAATCAGACTCCAAGCTCCAAGTTGCAGGCATTAGGCACTCCGGGCCCAAGAGACACCAGGGAGAGGAATCAGGCTGCTGGTCCAGCAGCTGCCCTGGGAGAAAGAACGGGAAGGAGTGGGCCCACCATGATGACGACAACAATGTTATTGGGGATAATCATACTAACAGCTAGCATTCACGGGATGTCTGCTCAAGCAAAGATGACAGTAGACCCTTTGTCCCGATCTGAAACAGAGGGGTCCCCTCGGGAAACTGAGCAAAGCGGCATCACCCCACAGTGTGTGATCCGTGGGATGCGGGACAGACCGTACTGCCTCTTCCAAAGTCCATCTCCTCAGACATCAGGGGCCTCAGTTCCCACCAGCCCTCTGGGCTTAGCTTTGCCCCTTGGGACATCTCAGTCCCTTATATCTCCCTGGCGAGGGGGGCACCAGGTGGGGCCAGCCTGCCCTGACCCGTGTGTCCATCCCACTCTGTCACACACACTGCCACCTTCTGGTTTCAGCCCACCTGTTTCTTTCCTGACGATGTCCTTCCTGCTTTCTCCTCTAGGAACCCTACCTAGTCATCAAGGCTCAGTACAAATTCTACTTCATCCCAGAACTGCTTCTGATCCCTCACTTTCTGGAGCAGTGACACCAGAGGGGAGAAAAAGTGTGTAAGTTTCATCTTAGGAAACCTGACCCTGGCGTGTAACTAACACACAGCCATCAGCAAATCAAATCTGCTCTCTCGGGCTCAGTTTTCTTATCCGTGATCTAGGGCTGGTCCTCCCTACTTCAGCTCAGCGATTGCTTTCCACAGAGTCATGGATATCAGAGTTCTTTGTCAATGATAGAGCATTTGTAAGTAGATCATTTATAATCACAGTTCCATTGCCATATAAGTGACCAAAACTGGCTTCAGAAAAAAAAAATTTATTCATGGATCTAAAAAGAAGTCCAAAGGGATGAGAATTTCAGGCATGGCTTCATTCAGGGGCTCTAATTCTGTCTCCAGGACCTGTTTGCCCTACTTCTGGATTCTCCTGGTTTCCATGTTGCTTCTTCTCAGGCTCCAGGAGATGGAAAGAGAACTAGGGGGTATAATTCTGGACTCAGGTCCCACGAAACAGAGAGAGATAGTAGTGCCAGCAACTTATTCCAGTATTTCGCCCTCCAGGTTTTGAGGCTGGGAGTGCCACCATGGTCTGGAAGACGGACGGACACTCTGATGGCTCGGGCCTGTGTCTCACGGCCAGTTCTGGGGTTGGGGATGGGGACCGCGCTCTCAGAAATACATGAAGTGGGGTGTGGGAGAGTGCATGAGAGGGATGATAGCCCCAAAGCAAAAGCAGAGTGCTGTCACCAGAATGAAAGGGGAAATGACACTGGCGGCAAAAATAAGGTCTGTCCACCCCCAGTGATGGACTGGCATTCACGAATACCCTTCTTCAAATGCAAGGTAAGACCTTCCCCTCCCATCCCTCTCCCCGGCTGGGAGATGAAGGGAAGACTCATGTATATTGGGTGACTTACGTTCTTCTCATTCAGAGTCTGATGTGTCCTGGAGGCCCTGTGCCACATGGTTCCCCCCGTCCCCCAATAACCCTGCACTTGGGAGAAACTGCAAGGTCAACACCCATTTGAAAGAGGAAAGAAAGGAAAACAGCACTGGGGTGCTGATGGGTTCACCAGTCCGCAGTGCTGATGGGTTCCCACCGAACAGGAGTGGCAACGTTTCCCTTTCCCGAGGCAGGAATGTGGGATGAGGGTGGAGCATCAGGGAGAATAATGTCCCCCACGGAGCTGTTCCCCACCCTTGGAAGCCATAAATAGTTCACGTTAAATGGAGAAGGGAAATTAAGACTGTGGATGGAATTGGGGTTGTTAATCGGCCAACCTTAAAGGGGGTTACCATGGATGGCCTGGATGAGCCCACGTCATCACGAGGGTCCTTGGACACGGAAGACAGGGGCCAGAGGAGAGTCTGAGTGGTAGGCTTTCAGGTGGACTCAGTGGGCCACCGCTGGAGGGAAAAGAGGCCACAGGTGCAGGAAGAGGGCGGCCTCTGGAAGCTGGAAAAGGTAAGGGAATGGGTCCTCCCCAGCGCCCCCAGAAAGGAACGCAGCTCTGCTGACACTTTCCTGTTAGCTCCCTGAGACCCATTTGGGATATCTGGCCTACAGAACCGTAAGATAAATTTGTGTTGTTTCCAGCCACTAATTTGTGGTAGTTCGTGACAGCAGCCACAAAAAACGAATTCAGAGAGTGAGACAAAAAATCCCACTATCACAATATTCCCTTTGATCTTATTTTTGTGCCTCTGGTTGGCCACTTGACAGACACGGTCACTTGTGGTCCCCTAGCCATCCTGGGAGATGGGTATGTATGATCATCGTTATGGCCCGGTGGAGAACACTGAGGCTCCAGGCACAGCCTGCTTTCTAGAGTCAACCAGCTAGTAGAAGAGGGGGCCAAAATCAAACACTTGTCCATCTGGCCTCGAGTCACACTGGGGTCGTCTCACCTCTGCTTCAACCCTGCAGTGCCGGGGGGTCACGTCCTGCTGAGGCCACCCGCCCCTTCCTGGATCTGCTCCCTGTGTGGTCCTGACATAAGGACCCCCGAGGAGGGGTAGCTAGAATGTCCTCTGGGCCAACCAGTGAGGAATAAATGGAGGACGAGTTTGCCTGGATAGTAGGGATGAGGCTGAGATCTCCCATTCCCGCGGAACAAATTCCTTTTATCCACGTCTAGGTTTCTGCTCCCCTCTGCGCCCCCAGCTCCAAGCTCCCCCAGTCGGACCGAGCGGGGACTGGAATGCACAACTTTGTATCAGATGGAGGAAAAGTGCAGCTTTGTCTTTCAGGATTTATTCTTCTCTCTTGTCACCTCTACTCTCGTCCGATCCAGGAATGTCCCGGAATTGGCTGAGGTGAGGAAGGGCAAGTCTGGCTCCTCCAATTTCTCCCTGACAAATGTGAACTGGGTCGGGGACCGCAGGGGAGGTAAACAGATCCCTAGAAGTGCCTTGCACGCAATCTGGGGCTAAGCAGCGACTTCATGCTGAACTAGGGCTCAGCGGGTCCATCCTCAGGGGCAGGCCCAGTTGACTGATAGCCAAAAGCCAGCTGCCTCCCCAACCCCCAAAACACACAAGTCACAGAGGCTCAGACCCCCTGACTGAGTAGAAGCAGTCAGGGGCCCCCAACCTCAGACTGCAGAACCTAACCACAGACTCCAAGAGGTCAAATGAGACCCAGGGGAGCATCTAATTTGACTCCTTCTTTGGCCCAGAGAAGGGACATAACTTTCCTAAGGTCACACAGCAAAGCCAGGGCTCCTGCCTCATCAAGCCTCAGTTTCCTCAGGGGTAAGGTATGGGCCTATTGATGAGGCCGAAATAGCTAAGTGTCAGACTGTGAGAAGGAAATTATAACAGCCCGCCATGGATGGGGTGCACACAGAATGCCGGGCACCACGACAACGGTCAAGGAGGTGCCTGGGCAGCGCAGTCAGGTAAGGGTCCGACTCTTGGCTTTGGCTCGGGTCTTGATCTCCGGGTTGTGGGATCAAGCCCCGTGTTGGGCTCTGTACTTCTCATGGAACCTGCTTAAGATTCTCTCTCTCTCCCTCTGCCCCTCCCCCACTTGTGCTCCTGCTCTTCTCTCCCCCTCAGAAAAATAATAAATAAATAAATATACAGAATAAATGCCCAACAAGCTTCCTCTATCTCATCTCCACCACACTCTGTGAGGCTCTTGTTTCTCCTGTTTTGCAGATGAAGAAACTGAGACTCACCCAGGGAATTTTCTAGGGGGATGAAAATCAGTATCTTAATTCAAGTGGTGGCTACACAGATGTATACATATGGAAAAAAGCAATTGAGATGTATACTCCAGATTGGTGTACTTAACTCTGTCAATTGCACTTCTGCTTTTTTTAGTATCCTGATAGAAAAAAATAAATAAATAAGCTGAGGCTAAAGGAGGTTAAGTGATTTTGTCAAGCTCACACAGCTTATCAGTGGTAAAGCTAGGCTTTGAACTGGATCAGTCTGAGCAGAGAGCCCCCAGTTACTACCCTTGCTATATTGTTATGTCACTTGTTGGCATCATAGTAACTCTATCCATATCTCAAGTCTGCAGCCCTCTTCCAATGGCCTGAAGTCAGACTCAAGTGAAGTTTGGGGAGGCCTGGGAGGCTCTGGAGAAAGGTCTAGGTCTGGACAAAGGCTAGGGGCAGGGTTGCTGCTGCCCCATGTGGTGTCTCAGTACAAATAAAACAATCTGCTCCTTCCTCCTGGCAGTGCAGCCTCGCTCCAGCTCCCAGCCCCTCAGGTGGCCCTTTGTGCAGTGCACAACCTGAACACCTGTACACAGCCCTAGCAGGAGTGCCTCAGGAAAGGTAGATTGTATGTCACCCACACTGTGGGCTTTGGGCAGGGGAGGGGAACACCTTTCCTGACCCACTGTACTCTCCTACCTGGGCATTTCTGATGTTCTCCTATCTGTCTATCTATCTGGGGCTTGAGGGGCCTCTTTTTGGTTCAGGCCCTCACAGGGTTCTTAGCTGCAGGGCACACCCAGGGAGTTACTCAGGCACTCAGCAAATGCTTGGAAACAGTCGTCTCTGTGGCAAGGCCTGTCTTAGTGATCAGACCCAGCCCTTGCCTTCTAATAGTCCCAGGCAGGTGCAAGAAATGCAGTAAGAGAGATGACAAAAAGCAGGGAGTTGGCATCTTTGTACATAGACAAAAGGTGCCCCTTCCTGAGAGCAGAAATTTGTCTTCATATACAAATCACAGAACGACTGTAATGGAGAGGGTGGACCCTAGAGCGGCACGGGGCCAACCGGCAGAGCTGTATGGCCCTCCTGTGCCCCCTGTCTCTAGGCCAAAATTTGACCTGAGGTCTCTCTGACTTGCTGTACCTACCCTACTGCCTGACTCCAACCTCTCTCCCTGCAGCACACGCCTGCTGCTTCTCCCCCACCTGGGCCAGGAGCTCCCCATCCACGTCTCTCTGCCTCTGCTGAGTAAGTGGGGGCTGGATGAGGGATCCGCAAGGCCCCTGCCTGCCTGGACCGTCTGGGTTCTCTGCATGGGAGTGTGTGCAGACTGGCCCTCGAGCCAGGGCAATGGTCCTTGAAGCTCACGGGAGCATTCCTCGTCAATGTGACGTGACCACAGGGGTCACTGGGAAAGGGCGGGAGAAATGGGTCATGGGAGAGAGCGCAAGTATAATGGGAGCCTCCCCCATTCACACAGCGGTTTACCCTGTGCAAAGCCTATTTCCACACCTTGGTTCACTGAACCTGCAAAAGAAGAGGTGAGGCAAGGGGGGCTCAGAGAGCTCAAGTCACTTGCCCAAGGTCACACAGCCACACCGCAACCCAGCTGAGTCAGGGCCACCAGCCTGCTCCTTTGTCCCAGGTTTCCTTCACCACCCCCGGCCCCTATCTGGCTCACACGGGTGGGCTCAGGGAGGCAGGAGGCTGGGCCCCACCAAGCGCACTGAGGCGTTGGAGCGGGCAGTGATGACGGAGGTGCCGTCTGCTGGGAGGAGGTCACGGTCTGCAGATGCCACGGTCTGTTGGCTTTGCGAGCAGGATGAACTGGGAGGCCCACCTGGGGCTAGGCACGCTGGAGCCTGGCAGTCTTACCTTGGGTAGGTCGGGGGGCTCTCTGCAGAGCCAGGGGAGACAAGCAGCACCACCCAGGCCCTCCTGCTTCCCCCTCTTGCTGGAGCGTGGGAGCAAATAGCCCATCAAAGCCTACTTTGCTGGAGCAGGTGGATGGGTGGCGAGCCAGGCAGGAGGTGGGGGAAAGTGGACCAGAGGGACCAGGGGGGACGTCAGGCTAACTGCAACATTCCCCAGCCCCACTGAAAGGCCAGCAGGCAAACTCTGAGTCGGTTCCAGCTAGCAAGAGCAGAAGAGCTTAGCATGGGAGCTGTGGACCCGCACGAATGGGTTCAAATCACAGCCACCTCTGTGTGACCTTGGGCAAGCCAGTTCGCCTCTCTGGGTCCCAGCCGATACGCAATATCTTGATAGATGATATCAATGTCTACCTCATAAGGTCGCTCTGACAATGAACCACTAATCCTCACAAAGCAGGGAGTCGGGCCCGATCCTGGGATCAAGAGCTAGGTCTCCTTTCAACAGAGAAGCAGTGTTTGTGGGAGAAGGGTTGCCCTAGAACCATTTCCAACAGCCCTTCCCCTTGCTGGGTCTTAGTCTTTCATCTGCAAAGTGAGTGGGGCAGCCTAGGAAGTGTCCAAGTCCCTGAGGATCTAGCCATACTGTGTCCTGTGCCCTCCTCGAGCCCAGCTAGGGGAAGCACTGGCGTCCGATTATACAGGTGACCCACAGGCCCTGGGGATGAGGACAGGTGATCCTTGCCAGAGGCGAGGGAGGAAGGACGGTCTCTTTGAGGTCACTGGGAGAGAGCCAGAGGCAGAGGGGGTTCATGTGAGTGGGTGGGTACCGAGCCCCCCGCCCAGATCCCTGAGGCTAGGTCCTTCAGACAATGAGAAGAGGATCAGGATTGGGGCACCCCAAGTGGCACCCAAATCTACCCATCCAAAAACAAAATCTGGAAAAGTCCTCTCCTTGACTGGATGGACGAGGGCCGTAGTGTGGTTTGGGGCCAAACAAATGTGGGTTCCCAGCCCACCTCTTCTACCTGCATGACATTGGGTAAGACAGTCGACCTTTCTGTGCCCCCATTTCTTCATCTGTAAAATGGGAATAACGGCCCTCCCCTCACAGGGAGATGACACATGCTAGAGTCCTAACCAGAGTGGGTCCTTGGAAGACAATGCTCCTTTCCCTCCTCTAGGTGACCTTGAGGCCACCTAAAATGACCGAGGTCCTGGTGTGGGCAGAGGCACCCACATGGAGCAGTCTCAGTCCCTGCTCTCCATGAACTCAAGGGTCCCTGGGGAAGCGGATGCTGTGGCCAGAATGCTGGGGTTGAGTGAGAACTTCATGCCAGAGGTAGAGGTGATCGGACGTGTATCCATCATTGTTGAAGTTGGGGGATCAGTATGTGGGATTTCATGATACCGTTCTATGTACTTTTATACAGGGTTTAAATTTTCCACAATTAAAGTTGGTGAAGTCCCTCGTGGATCCGCTAACATTGTGTTAAACACCGCTAACTATATGAAACAGGCTTCCAGAAAGACCAGACAATCCCCAGTTCAAGGCTATTACCCTGGAACCCCAGGGTCGTCCGTCTCCCTCCGTGAGCCAGATCCGTCTTTCGGCCTGCGTTGGTAAACAGAGATTTACTGGGACCCAGCCCACGCATTCACTGATTGCCGCTGGCTGCTCTCGCCCCAGAGACCACATGGACCACAAACCCTAACACCTTTACCATCTGCCCTTTAGAGAGAATGTCTGCTGTCCCCTGGGCTGATCTCCTACCCACCTGCTCACGCTCCATGGTACAACCACAGCTCTGCTCTCAGGATCCAGCTGTCCTGTCCAGCCCTGGCCTTAGGGGGGGGGTGGGGGCGGATCCTGGGTGATGGCTGGGACCTGCCTCTCACTTCCCACTGTCATCTCCACTTCCTTCGGCCCCCAGTCCTGCGGCCTCCCCTCAGCCCTTGTCACTGGCCACAACAACCACCTTCAGGATCTTCGGTCCACACCCCACTGCCGCTACAGATACCCTCCCTCGCTTTGTCTGTGCTGCTGCCCGCTCTGACTCCTCTGGGAGCTTCCTCTTCTTGGCTTCCTCCTTATCCACAGTATCTGCTGATACCCCAAACCTGTTGCCTTTTTCCTATGCACCAAATCTCAAAAGCATCTGGTGGTGGAGGAACCCGATGAAGTGTTTTTCAAAGCCTAGACCAGCCAATGTTATTCAGAGGACAGAGCCACACAGCAGGGCTACTTTGCACTACAGTTTCGCACCACGCCCAGACAGGCCACGCTGATCCAAACTCCAAAGACACTGACCTAATTAGCTCACATCTACCCTGTTTCCAGCAGCTCCTTCAAGCCTTCTCTAGTCCCAGGTGATGGAGTTTAACAGGCTGAGATGGGATGGGTAGGGCATTGCAAGTGAAGGGAGCAGCAAGAAAAGGATGGGGGGTCGGGGGTGGGGCTACAGTCAGAGGCAGTGGGAGTGAGGCTGGAGAGAGAGGCCAGCCCAAGGAGACAGTTGTAGCCTACAGGTCTGTAAGAATGTTGTGGGCACTGGGCAGCCACAGAAGGTTCTGGAGCAGGCAGTGGCCTGATGGTGGGTGGGGAATCAGGCAAGCAGCATGGGAATGGGGTACCCATTCACCTCATGCTCTGTGTTCATCTGATAGGTTGGGACTCCCCTCCAAGGGGAGAGTGCCTTTAGAGGTCTTTAGAGGCACCCCCGGTGCAGGACCCCTGACTCCTGACCATTCCCAGGGAGGCCCAGTCTGTCCACAGCACGTGGTTTCCTCGTCCCTCAGCCAGGCGGTACCAGCAGCTGGGTACTCCTGAGGGGACTCGTGGACAGATCACCAAACTGAAGGGTGCTGTAAAACAGGAGTAATTTCTTCCCATATCCAGCTTGTCTCTATGAGGTAGATGGAAACGGACATTTCCAGAGCGCCTACTGTGTGCTGGGCTCCCTCTCACCCACTGCCCCACAGCTCTCAGAGGTGAGCATGAGCGTACCCACATGACAATTAGGAAACTGAGGCTCGGCAGGCTGGGGGACCTAGGTCAGAGCCCACAGCCAAGGACGGTGCCAGACCTGGAGGCCACGTGTCAGACTCCCTGCCTGGTGCTCTTTCTCCCCCACGCAGCTGCCCGCTGGGATGCACCAACCGTGACCAGTCAACACCTCAGGGCAGGAATTTGCATTTATCACCTTACACACCATCCGTGGAGGGACCTCACCTTCACGGGGAAGCCCCCTTCCCACAGTGCACTGGCTCCATCTGGTAGAAAGTCATTTTTCATGGCCTTCCACCCTCCCACCTTCACCTCTCAGTCGGCCCTTCTCCCGGTGGGCATCCCCGTCCTCCCAGCCAGATGTCCCAGGATGCACTTGAGGACTCAGCCAACTTAGTTTGTCTCCTCTGGACAAGCTCCAGTTTATCTGCAGAGCCCAGAGGGCCCCTGTGCTCCTCAGTGACCCAGCCAGAGATGATCCGGGCATCCTCTGTAGCCTGGAACCTTGGCTCACAGCCACTAACCCCTCTGTTCCTACCCTGGGTGGCCTGCAGGTGGGCCGAAGCAGAGGCGGCAAATATTTGCTGACTGAGGGAATGCATTGTCACTGAAGACCCCTCGGCAGGTGTCTGCGTGCACGGGAGGTGAAACAGGGGGCAGTGGCTGGGGAAGGAATTGAAGGAATTGCCCCAAGCTTCACACCTGTGGGGAGGCTCAGACAGTGGGCGACCCAGCCCCAGCCCTGGTCAAGTTCAAAGGCTGAGGGAGAAGGCTGGGGCCAGATGGGACACTTAAACAACAGAGTCTAGGTGAAGATATCATTCAGGGCTGGTATGACAGCTTTGCAGCTGCGTCTAAGTAGGAAAAGTCTGAGTGTAAGATGGTTCCCGAATTGAGCTCCTGGAAAAGTTCCTGTATCCAGAGGGGGTGTATGGAGGGCTGAGGGCAGAGAAAACGGTGCCAGGTGAGAGCCTCAGAACTTGGGATCTGGAAGGTGGTCTTGGGCAAGCCCCTTGCCTTCTGAGAGCCTCAGTTTCTGCCTACTGGCCCTTTGGTTGGCGGAAGTATCCAGCAAGATGATGTATGTGAACTCCATTGGTGGTGGTGGTGGGAGGAGTCCCCTGTGTGTCCTTCTTACTATTGTCGGTGGTGGTAGGTCACCTCAGGGCACCCATGTGCCGTCCCAGCAGGACCCCAGGTGGGGGCTAGAGGTGTGGTCTGCTCCAATAAGGGGCCCCCCGGCTCCCTAACAGGATGGCAGGGGCCCGGTCACGTGATTACTGGGGCCATCCAAACAGTAAGGGGAGCCAGGAAATTGTTAATCTGGCTGCTCCTTCCTGCTGTCAGAGACCCCAGATGGACAAGGGCAGGGAGTCCTAGGGAAGGCCAGTTCCCTTGCGACTGCCTGCTCGGGGACTCCATGGGAACGTTAACTGGGGGAGCCTGGGTGCAGGACGGGTCTCAGCTAACGGTGCTTCCAGCCTTCCCCTCGGATGGGCCTCTAGGGTGAAGGGGAGTCGCCAGAGCATTGCAGGGGGTTGGCTGGGCTAGCCTGAACTAGGAAGACCCATGTCTCTGTGACTCTGCTTCTCCAAGATGTGTGATCCTGACCGAGGCTGGGGGTTAATGTTCGGAGAGCTCCGTGGCTGAAACAGGCCTAGGAGAGAGCTGGGGCTGCTCTCTTGGGCCTCTGTGGCCACTCCTGCCTCACCCCGCTGTGGCCTCTCCTGCGTGTCCCTCAGCTGGCCTGTGCCACATCATCCCACAGGCTACCTGCCTCCCCCACCCCCGCGTCTGCCTCACTCCTGCCAGAGGCTGCAGGCATCGCCCCCACACAAACAGGGCTCCTCAAGGGGAGGTCTCTTGTGCGCGCCTGGCATAGAAGAGGGCCCCGGGGTTGTGTGCATTGAAGTGACAGAATCCAGGCAGAGAAAACAGCAGGCAAAATGCTCACAGCCTGAAGACACCTGGTCCATTTGGGCCCCGAGTGTCCCTGGTGTGGCTCAAGGACCTCGATGGCGTGGGGACAGAAGTGGCAGGTCGCAGGGCTGGAGAGGGCACTGGGGGCAGATTGAGAGGGCCTTGAATGCCTGGTTGAGGCCTGGTGACGCGAGGCCACCGTACAGGACACATTTGCTCCTTCAGACCCGTCTGCTCCAGGAAGGGGCTGTCTGTCCACAGCATGGAGGGCACAGCACAAGCCAAGAGAGGAGGCAAAGAGATGGGGGGCAGCGGGCCTGGAGAGTAGGGCTGGAAGAGGAGGGAGGGATTCCAGAGTCTTTCTAGAAGTGTCAGGATGGCCCAGAGAGTGGGTGCCCACCCCTCTGGATAGGGGCTTTGTTGAGCCGCATGGTCTCTCACCACAGGCAGACGTGGGGAGGGGTGTGGTGCTCAGTAGCCTCAGCCCACGGGGCCCAGGACAGCCTCGGGGGTGGGCTCCACAGTCTAGGAGAGTCCCCTTGTGTGGGGCCTGGAGCAGGAGCCGTCACCACATACCCCAAGACGAGCTTGGCCAGTGTGCATTGGGAAGCCCTCCCTCTCTGCCAGCAGCCCCCTGTCTCCCGAGCCTGGGGCTCAGTGTGTCTGCACCCGCCCTGTCTGGTCCAACACCCAGGAGTCTCCTGCCAACCAGCCCTCCTCCCCTGAGCTCCCCAGAACTCATCTCCACGCTTAAGACTCAGACTGACCGCCTCTGCTCCAGGCAGCCCCCCTGAAACTCCCCCCAATCCCCTCCTGGGAGTCCCACAGTCCCGGGGCTTCCCAGCTCAGATCATGCTGAGTCTGCACCCATTACCTGGGGTGCCTGGGGTCAGCCTGAGGTCTGGGACTCCTGGGTGTGAGTCCTCTCTCTCCCCCTCACCAGCACTGGGCCCGGAGCTGCGGTGTCCAGCTCAGTGCAGGCCAGCTGGAGCCTGGCTGGCCGGGTGGGGACAAGCAAGCATGTGACAGTACTCAGTAGTGTGAGGTCATGAGGGTGAGCCCCGAGAAGGAGACACAGGTGTGTCCGGCTCCCAGCACTTTAGAATTCCCAGGAAGCATAAGACAGGCTCTGGGCTCTTGATGGCAGCCATTCGGTGTCAGAGACCACACCAGGGACCCCAGTAAGACCCCCAGCAGATGACCCCTCAGGGGCAGAGTCTGGGAGCCTGTGCTGGGCTGAGCCTTCCTTCCTTGCCTCAGCTGGCCAGATTCTGCTGACTTCTCAGGGGGCAAAAGGGGTAGAGAGGAGGGCATGAGGAGGACGCGGGTGTGGGGAGAGAGACCACTCCTGTGGTGGGGTCTTCACCAGCGGCATCTAGTGATGTCCTCACAGCAGCCATCAAGGGAGGCAAGAGAGGGGAAGTGATTTGCCCAAGGTCACCCAGCAGGAAGTGGCAGAGCTGGGATTTGAACCCACGTGGACTTGACCCTAAACCCACACCCTTGCCATCTTTCTGGACTACTGAGAGACAAGAACACCAGATCACTGGGGCCCCTCACTCTGCAGCCTTGAGAGCAACCCAAGCAAATGGATGGCCTCAGTAGGGGGGAAGGGAGGGGGAGGTGGAGTTCGCAGGAGCACGTGGGTGCCCACCGGGCACCTGGCACTCGGACCCTGGGCCAGGGAACCCATCGCACCCTCATGGGGCTGATGGTGCCTGCCTTGAGGTGACTGGTCTCTACCCCAGGTTCTGTGCAGTGGAGGTGAGAGCCCAGGAGGGAGAGTGGGCCATGGAGGTGTCCAAAGGGAGGGCCTGTGTGATGCCAGCAGACACCGCACCGGGGTGTGCGTCCCAAACACGCTGACAGGCTGTCTGGGGCCTGCGGAGACCGCAGGGCTGGGCACGTGTGGGTGTTCTAAGCGTCCCCCACAAGCGGGGGATAGCAGGACCAGCAGCCTCTGCACCCCCTCCAGGAGAAAGGAGGCTACTCCCTGTCTGCTCTGTGGTTTCGTCTGAGCCAGCCTACCCTGAGGACCTGCATAGCCAGTGCCCAGCCCTGCCCCTCCTGGCCCTGCCCCCTCCAGTCCCAGAAGCCCCCACCCTGAAAACCCCATTGTTCCCAGCCCTGCCCCTGGGATCCCTGGGCCTAGAGTTCGGGAGACAATGAACATTCCAAGGATTCCGCAGGCCCCACCCCTGCCCTCAGCCTCCTTCAAAGAAGCCGCTGGGGTTAGGGTCTGTCTTGACAGAGGTGCCAAGCCACATGGCCCTCCCACTCCCCTCCCAGCTCTACCAGCTCAGCCCCTCTGAACTTCTTCCAGGCGCACAGAGGAAGGGCCCTGTGGTGGGCGTTGCAGCTAGGAAGGCCTGGCGGGGATGGTTTGCTCAACCCGGGCCCCAGGCCGGGCTCTTCCTCGGATAGGCTGGGCACTCTCGGGTAAACCACTGTGCTCTTGGGACCTCAGTTTCCCCCTCTGTCAAGTGGAGCAGACACAGAAGGATGTGGTGGTCACGATCTTGGGCGTTGGAATCCCTGATACTGGCTTTGACCGAAGCAGGTGGTCAGGCCTCCTCATGCCTCCGTTTTCTCCTCTGTCAAATGGGAATGATGGCAGCACCCACCTCACAGAGGGCTGTGTGGTTTAGAAGAGCCAGGGCTGGGCCCATGCCTGGCCACGGTGAGCTCAGAGGGAAACGCCTATGTTCTAGGGCCTTCCCAGAGTCCCTCTCATCATGTCACCTCCTGGCGTTCTTTGTTCCCCATCCCTGACTCTCCATGGGGTCCTGCCCTTTGTCTTTCCTCAGACTGTCGCCTGCCGTCTGCCGGGTGTACTTCTCTCCCTGATAGCTTTTGTCTCCCCAGAGACTTGCTGGGCCAGCCCAGCCCAGCCCACACTGACCTCTCCCAACCCAGACATCCCCGTCTGCTCAGTCTCTAGGTTGAGCACCCACCATGGACCTAGCATAGTCCTACACCCACTCCCCTATACCCAATCGTGGCTCAACAGAGGCATTTCCTGCCGGACGATTCAGCTCCCCTTCTGACCTCCCACTCCATAAGCTGTCCTGAGGTTTCTCCCAGTCAGCTGAGAAGACAGGCGTAGGAAACCCTCTGAAACAGTGAGCTGAGCTTGTGGAAGGCCAGGGGCCACCCAGAGGAGTACACGTAACTCTGCTGGGAAAGGGGCTGATCAAGGAAGGCTGCTCAGAGGAGGTGTGCTAAATTGGATTTTGAATGATGCGTATATCAATTCTTCAGATAGACACGGGGTGCCAGTGGGAAAGCACATTCAAAACCCCAAAGGCTGACACTACCATAGGAACTGAAGAGAGCACAGTGGAAGGGCTGGAAGAAAGGAGAGGCCTGGAGAGGCGGCCAGGCTGGATCCAAAAGGGATCCACAGTCAAGGTCAGGCACTGGGAAGCTTCTGGACAGATGGAATTGGTTGGGGGGACAAGGACCCTCCTGGCTGCTGGCAGGTGATAGATGGGAAGGGGCAAGACTGGAGGCCCAGGGAAGGCAGAGGCCATGGCCTGAGCCCCACTGTGGAGGGAACAAGGGGACAAATTCATGGGAGCTTCTCAAGCTCTAGCCTGAGCCTCTTCCCTACTTGCCTGGCATTTCTCCTCCTGAGCAACCCCTCACCCACCCTCAGCTGGGCCTGGAAAGCTCAGGACCCCCCTCCGGGCTGGGGAGCTGAGCCTCACTGAGTCCTTGTGCACGGTTCCCAGAGCCCCTCAAGGCCTCCAGGGGCTGAGCAGAGCATGGGTGGCTCCCAGTGGGCCTCATGTGGAGAACCAGGATCCCAGGGAGGACAGAACCCAGGCCAGCCCAGGGATGTACTCACAGCCCCCTTCTGCCCTGCC
This sequence comes from Mellivora capensis, assembly GCA_004024625.1. NCBI lineage: Eukaryota > Metazoa > Chordata > Mammalia > Carnivora > Mustelidae > Mellivora > Mellivora capensis. Next base: position 51,883 of record PISX010009033.1, read on the forward strand.
CTTCTCCTCAGAGTTCCCTGAAGCCCGAGGATCTAGGCCTTTCCTCCCATAGTGCCCGAGAAGGCTGTGTCCTCACCTTCCCCTCTGACGTTCCCCTCCTCCCACCAAAACCCAACTCGGGTGTTACCTGCTCCCTGAGTCCCTGCTGACTGCCACTCAGGGTACCCCCATACCACTGCTTAGCTATCTACCAGGGGCACCCCCTCCACATTAGGTCTGCAGCCCCTTGACGTCAGGCCCCGAGTCTGCATCTCCACATCACCCAGTCACGGCTCAGGGACCTCAGCGCGGGGCGGGCTGGCTGGTGCAAGGACGGTGAGCGAATGGAGCGACCGAAGGAACACTCCAACCTCCAAAAAGCCTCTAGCTAATTCCCGGGCCTCTCTGGCACCTCTGCGCTGGCCTCCCAGGCAAGACAACAGGGGGCCTTGCCCTCCCATCACCAGCCCAGATCTGTGGGGTCCGCAAGGTGGTGCAAAAGAGTCTGGGCGCCCTTCCCTTCCTGCTTGGTCCCCCTGTACCTCTGAGAGTACCAGGGCAGAGAACCCCCTCGGGAGAGACATCTCTCAGCAGCGTGGGAAGGGACACGGGGAGCCCATTTGTCAACCTGCTGGTCCACACCTGCCCCCCACTCACCTCGCAGAGGAGGGGAGCTGCCGGCTCTGGCCCTCACCCCCTGCCCCCCATCCTGTGGCCTGTTTCCCTTGGAACTGTTTCCCATAGCTGTCTGCTCCCCATGAGTAAAATCCACTCATTTCCTTCTGAAAATACAAACCGTTTCCTGGCTTCGCAGAGAACTGCCTGGGTGAAATGGGCCATGGTCTCAGCGTAATCTGTGTACAACCCCCCCACGGCCCAGCTGCTCGGGGATGTGTCCCCCTTCTCGTCTCTCCCCTGCCCACTCCCCCATCCTCCACCCCCCACGCATCTACTTCCCCCAGGACGCACACACTCGGCCCATCCGCAGGCCTGATTCCCGGACTCCTGTGCAGGGAGCCTTGTACGGAGGACTGGGCGCAGGTGCTATCAACTTCTATTCAGGAGACTTCCATCAGGCATCTCTTCCATGCCAGGGCCCCGGGCGGTGCACTGGGGGGATGGGGAAGCAGGCCATGGCCCCGTCCTAAGACGTCACCAGTCTGGATAGGGACACTGAGGTAGGGAGGAACATGGAAAAGGAGCGAGAAGACACGCAGAGGATTCGGTCCGGCATGAAGTCTGGGGGAGCTGAGGAAGGGTTATGGGAGAGCAGTGAGTAGAGGCGTGGAGCACACTCACCCCCAGGCCCTGGATCACAGGCTGGCTGCTGACACACACATCTGGCAACCCCTGGACGTCCCACAGGCCCTGCAGACCCAGCCCTGCACATCCAAAAGCGGCCCCGACGCCCAACCCTGGTCTCCCCCTGTGTTCTCTCTGCCCCCCCTGCAGGACCCCAGACAGAGGGTGGGCTTTCTCCAGGGTCCTGCCTCACCCTCCCTGCCCTTCGTGAGCCTGTCCACAAAGTTGGCAGCCCCACCTCATGACAGCCTCCCCACAGTGAACGCGTGGACCCCCTTAAACTCTCACATGCTGCTTAGGGGGCGGTGCCAGTTGGCACAAGAGCTTTGGAAAACTTAATTGCCTTTTGGGTGGACCATATCCAGGGGGCCAGCAATCCACTTCTGGGGACGTACCCGGAGGCAGGCGGGTAAATTCTGACCTGCCAGCCCTTGTGGGGAGAAACAAGCTCCCTGATTTGTGGCGCCTGCCAGTTCCCATGGTATAAATAATCCCAGCACGGTCCGTGGCAGACTGTCAGTGTGACGGTACTGGGCGCAGGGTTGGGAAGAGATGCACTGAATGGGGTCTTGGAAGCCAGAAAGGGTGGTCTCCTGCCCATCACTGGATAGAGCCCGCACAAAGGGACTAGAACATTCACAGCAGCAGAATTCCCGCTAGCCACTAAACGCCCACCAACAGTGGGAAGAGCTCATGAACCATGCTCTGGTCACACAGCAGAACGACACGTGGCAACAGACTTGAACACAGCGCTCCGTGACAAGCAGCCCTGATTAACCCTCATGGACACAAGACTCCACCAAAGCAGCCAGACGCATGCAGGCACATCCTGGACGAAGAAGCCCCAAGCAGGCAAAAGGAGGCTGCAGTGACCACAAATGGGACAGTGGTCACTTCGGGAGGAGGTCCTGACCGGGCAGGTGCGGGGCTCTGGTCTGTTTCTGGATCTACGTAGTGGCTCCTCAGGTGTGTTCACTCTTTTTTTTTTTTTCTTTTTTAAGATTTTATTTATTTACTTGACAGAGTACAAGCAAGCATAAGCAGGGGAGCAGCAACAGAAGGGGAGGGAGAAGCAGGCCCCCTGCTGAGCAGGGAGCCCAATGTGGAGGTTTGATCCCAGGATCCTGGGATCATGACCTTAACTGACTGAGCCACCCAGGCGTCCCAGGTATGTTCACTCTGATAATTTATCAAGCTGTTACAAATTGTGCATTTTCCTGTGTGCGTGTTATGTTTCACGAACGAGTTTTCATTAACACAAACACACAAACACCTCACCCTCTTGGCTGTCCTCTCCTCTCCTCCCACAGCCCCAACCATCATTCAGGCCATCATACCAGGCCCTCATTACCTCCCTCCTGCACCACTGCCGGGCCTTCTCCTCATGGGTCTACCTCCCCATTCCTTCCACCCCTGCTCCAGATTAAGGTTGCCAAGTACACAAACACAAAACACACACACACAAAAGACTTACTGTTTATCTGAAAGTCACATTGAACTTGGTGTCCTATATTTTATTGGAAACTCTACCCCAGCCCATTTCTAGCCCTACCTTCTGAGTGCCCTTTCTCAAAGGCAGATCTGGCCACATCCCTTCCCCACCCCTTCAGCTCCCCCGTGGCCACAGGGTCCCACCCAAACTCCTTAGTATGGCCTTTAAGACTGTCTCAATTTCTAGCCCCTCTCCAGTTTCTTCCAACCCCCACACCCGCCCCCCCAAACTCCCACACTCCAGCTACATCAAACTTCTTAACACCAATTTATTCAAAAGATATTTACAGAGCACTTACTATGGGCCGGGCTCTCTCACTCAACCCCACTGTACCCTCTAAAGGACAGTTATTTTGCAGGTGTGATGCCTTAGGCCTTAGGGGCCTTCTCATAGCTGAATTGTTGGATTAACTCATCTTTAAAATTCAGTTCTTTTTTTTTTTTAATTTTTTATTTATTCATTTGATGGACAGAGGTCGCAAGTAGGCAGAGAGGCAGGCAGAGAGAGAGGAGGAAGCAGGCTCCCTGCTGAGCAGAGAGCCCGATGCGGGGCTCGATCCCAGGACCCCGGGATCATGACCCAAGCTGAAGGCAGAGGCTTTAATCCACTGAGCCACCCAGGCGCCCTAAAATTCAGTTCTTGAGGCGCCTGGGTGGCTCGGTTAAGCCTCAGCTTTCGGCTCGGGTCATGATCCTGGGATGCTGGGATCGAGCCCCGCATCAGGCTCCCTGCTCAGCTGGGAGCCTGCTTCTCCCTCCCCTCCTGCTTGCCACTCCCCCTGCTTCTGCTCTCTGTCAAATAAAATCTTTTTAAAAAAATAAAATAAATTAACTTCTCCTTCTAGGGAGCTCCTCCACCCTCCTGATCCCAGGCTATGTGAGGGGGACCCTCCTCAAGCCTTCCAGAGCCCCTGAGCTTCCCTGGGTCCCAGTATCGAGCACAGCATCCTGTCACTGTCACTGCCTGGGTCCACACCTGTCTCCCTACCAGACTGTGACTTCCTCCTGGGTAAAGGCCAGGTCTGACTCATCTTGGGGGCCCCAGCCCCAGCTTGGGGCCTAGAATGGAGCTGCTTTCAGGAAAGGTGTGTGCAGTAAGTGAAGGGACCGCGTGATAAATGAGGGGAGAGAGAGTCCTAGAGTTTTCAAGGCGGTTGTGATTTCAAGGTGGTTGTGTTTCTCTCCAGTTGCTCCCATAAGGACTCAGATACTGTCAGGCCATGTATTTCAACTGATGTTTTGGAAAGCACCATCTGTCTCCATGGGAGGGCACGGGCCTGCGGCAGGGATGGAATGAAGGGGGCGCCGTCCCCTCCCCAAGCCTCAGTCCCCCATCTATGAAAGGAGACTAGCCGGCGAGGGCCACTGCCGTGCAGCCATTTCAGACCCAGCTCTGTCTTCTCCACGCTGCCCTGGGGCCGCACGCTTCAGCGCCTGCGACTCTGGGAGGTGAGACCCACGGCAGAGGAGGTGGAGCCCCCCGGTACATTAATGAGGTCCGTGTTTACCCAGGCTGGGCCCATAAAATGCTTCAAGCGGAACCGAGCTCAGCTTGGAGCAATCTGGCACTGTCCGTTCCGGCTCCTCAACCGTGGAATGGGCCACCCGGGCGGGCATCTCATTCTCTAGACATCTTGGGAAACTCCAGAGGGAGGCTTGGCACTACCTTGGAGCAGCGAGTGGACAAGGATGGCTTTGCCAGGCTTCGGGACCTGAGAAGTCGATTTACCCGCACACCCCGCCCCTCGCCCTTGCCCATGCAAGACTCCCCTGGGAGCTGCAACGTGGCTTGAGGGGAGGATTTGGGCTCGTCTGTTTATGAAACTCCCAGTAAAAACAATTGGGCACCCAATGCACCAGAGGATAAGGCAGGAATCTTTCCACCCCATCCACCCAACTTTTTTTTTTTTTTTAAGATTTTATTTATTTATTTGACAGAAATCACAAGTAGGCAGAAAGACAGAGACAGAGAGAGAGAGGAGGAAGCAGGCTCCCCACCGAGCAGAGAGCCCAATGCGGGGCTCGATCCCAGGACCCTGGGATCATGACCTGAGCCGAAGGCAGAGGCTTTAACCCACTGAGCCACCCAGGCGCCCCTACCCGACTCTTGACAACAGTCCCACCAGCTTCTGGGCAGCAAAGACACCACCAGCACCGGCTCTGGAGTCACGTGGTTCTGAATTCAACATTGTCCTCTGTTGTATGACCTTTGGCTTCCCTCCCCATCTCTCTCAGCCTCATCCTTAAAAACCGTACCTCACAGGAGTTTGGGTGGCTCAGTCGGTTGAGCATTTGCCTTTGCTCAGGTCATGATCCCAGGATCCTGGGATCAAGTCCCGCATCAGGCTCCTTGCTCAGCAGGGAACCTGCTTCTCGCTCTGCCTGCTGCTCCCCCTGCTTGTGTGTGCTCTCTCTCTCTCTCTCTAGCAAATAAAATCTTAAAAAGCAACAATAAAAACGCTAACTCATAGGTTAGGTATGAGATTTCCCAAGACAACACGTATAAACTGACTAGAACAGTGCCTGGCTGAAGCAGCTTCACCCAGGAGGTAATGAAGTCAGCATTTCAAGGCCCTTTGCTTGCATTTGTCCCTTCTCGAGAAGATACTCTCAAAATGGGCTTGCATAGCCAAACATCTTTGGGAAATTTTGTAGAATGGAAGCTATTTTAACCATGAAGTGTTGATACCACCCTTTCTTTCCACCCTGAATCCCCCTCCATTTTTCTTCCCTGTTGAGGGCTGTTGTGGGGCTAAGGCCTTTTGGAAATCTAGCTAAAGGGAAGGTGAGGACACATTTACAGTAATTTGGGATTAGTGGTTTATATTTATATGCTTCACAGTCACTTATAGGTATAGTTAGTGCCAGCTGCCCTGGTGTAGGAAGTTTCCAGAACCAAGTTCCCTGCTGCCCACTGAGCCCACTCAGCTAGCACCAGGCCTGTGACTGGCCTTGGAGGTCTGTGGGTAGTGGAAGAGAAACAAGGTTTGAAATGTATGGAGCTGTAATTTCATCTGGGGGATATTCTTTTAAGCACCCGATGTGGCAAATTGCATGCAAATAATTTAGGCCTTATCAAAACAGAAACTTGTCCGTCTGTCCCGTCACTGATGACCAAGCCAATGGAATTAGACATTATAAATACATCCTTTTTTCCTTGATGGGAATCTTGTGAAACAGAACTTACCAGAAGTTTTGGATTTGTGGAACACAATCTGTAGCAGGACAACAAACAGCAAGTGTATCTGCGTGTAAAGTAGCGTATTTCATGCATCCCAACTACCCTAACAATGAGTATTCAATAAACATAACCATACAAGAAGGGAGACTCAGTTGTCTTTCTAGTCTTTCCAGAGAAAACACTGTAAAAGTTATTGTACTATGAGGAGACAAATAAAGAGTATGTAGTCCAAAGTTGTAAGAAAAGAGGTGTCCAAAATACTAACCAATAGGATCCAACAGTACATTAAAAGGATTATTCACCATGACCAAGTGGGATTTATTCCTGGGCTGCAAGGTTGGTTCAACATCCACAAATCAATCAAATGTGATACATTAATAAAAGAAAGAACAAGAACCATATGATACTCTCCATAGATGCTAAAAAAGCATTTGACAAAGTACAGCATCCTTTCCTGATCACAACTCTTCAAAGTGTAGGGATAGAGGGCACATACCTCAATATCATCAAAGCCATCTATGGAAAAACCCACCACAAATATCATTCTCAATGGAGAAAAACTCAGAGCTTTTCCACTAAGGTCAGGAACATGGCAGTGATGTCCATTATCACCACTGCTATTCAACATAGTACTAGAAGTCCTAGCCTCAGCAATCAGACAACAAAAAAATTAAAGGCATCCGAATAGGCAAAGAAGTCAAACTATCACTCTTTGCAGATGATATGATACTATATGTGGAAAACCCAAAAGACTCCATGCCAAAACTGCTAGAACTTGTCAGGAATTCAGTAAAGTGTCAGGATATAAAATCAATGCACAGAAATCAGTTGCATTTCTTTATACCAACAACAAGACAGAAGAAAGAGAAATTAAGGAGTCCATCCCATTTACAATTGCACCCAAAACCATAAGATACCTAGGAATAAACCTAACCAAAGAGGCAAAGAATCTATACTCAGAAAACTACAAAGTATTCATGAGAGAAATTGAGGAAGACACAAAGAAATGGAAAAATGTTCCATGCTCATGGATTGGAAGAACAAATATTGTGAAAATGTCTATGCTACCTAAAGCAATCTACACGTTTAATGCAATCCCTACCAAAATCCCATCAATTTTTTCAAAGAAATGGAATAAATAATCCTAAAATTTATATGGAACCAGAAAAGACCTCGAATAGCCAGAGGAATGTTGAAAAAGAAAGCCAAAGTTGGTGGCATCACGATTCCGGACTTCAAGCTCTATTACAAAGCTGTCATCATCAAGACAGTATGGTACTGGCACAAAAACAGACACATAGATCAATGGAACAGAATGGAGAGCCCAGAAATAGACCCTCAACTCTATGGTCAACTAATCTTTGACAAAGCAGGAAAGAATGTCCAATGGAAAAAAGACAGCCTCTTCAACAAATGGTGTTGGGAAAATTGGACAGCCACATGCAGAAAAATGTAACTGGGCCATTTCCTTACACCACACATGAAAATAGACTCAAAATGGATGAAGGACCTCAATGTGAGAAAGGAATCCATCAAAATCCTTGAGGAAAACACAAGCAGCAACCTCTTCAACCTCAGCCGCAGCAACCTCTTCCTAGGATCATCGTCAAAGGCAAAGGAAGCAAGGGCAAAAATGAATTATTGGGACTTCATCAAGATCAAAAGCTTTTGCACAGCAAAGGAAACAGTTAACAAAACCAAAAGACAACTGACAGAATGGGAGAAGATATTTGCAAACGACATATCAGATAAAGGGCTAGTGTCCAAAATCTATAAAGAACTTATCAAACTCAACACCCAAAGAAAAAATAATCCAATCAAGAAATGGGCAGAGGACGTGAACAGACATTTCTGCAAAGAAGGCATCCAGATGGCCAACAGACACATGAAAAAGTGCTCCACATCACTCGGCATCAGGGAAATACAAATCAAAACCACAACGAGATACCACCTCACACCAGTCAGAATGGCTAAAATTAACAAGTCAGCAAATGACAGATGCTGGTAAGGATGCGGAGAAAGGGGAACCCTCCTACACTGTTGGTGGGAATGCAAGCTGGTGCAGCCACTCTGGAAAACAGCATGAAGGTTCCTCAAAAAGTTGAAAATAGAACTACCCTATGACCCAGCAATTGCACTACTGGGTATTTACCCTAAAGATACAAATGTAGTGATCTGAAGGGGCACGTGCACCCGAATGTTTATAGCAGCAATGTCCACAATAGTCAAATTATGGAAAGAACCTAGATGTCCATCAACAGATGAATGGGTAAAGAAGATGTGGTATAATATACAATGGAATAGTATGTAGCCATCAAAAGAAATGAAATCTTGCCATTTGCGATGACGTGGATGAAACTAGAGGGTATTACGCTTAGCGAAATAAGTCAATTGGAGAAAGACAACTATTATATGATCTCCCTGATATGAGGAAGTGGAGATGCAATGTGGGGGGCTTGGGGGGTAGGAAAAGAATAAATGAAACAAGATGGGATCAGGAGGGAGACAAACCATAAGAGACTCTTAATCTCACAAAACAAACTGAGGGTTGCCAGGGGGAGGGGGGTAGGGAGAGGGTGGTGGGGTTATGGACATTGGGGAGGGTGTGTGCTATGGTGAGTGCTGTGAAGTGTGTAAACCTGGCGATTCACAGACCTGTACCCCTGGGGCTAATAATACATTATATGTTTATAAAAATTTTTTTTAATTATAAAAATTATTAAAAAAAGAATAAAGAAAAAAAGAAAAGAGGTGTCTTAGAGGTACTTACGGCACTTAGAAAAATATAATTTTTCTGAATTTGGTGACATTTGTGGTGTTTTTCCACTCTGAAAAATGTGTAATTGATTGTGAATTCTTTTTGCATTTGAAATAAATATTTACTTCTGGGCTTGATTTTGTATTGTTGTTTTTAAAGAGGGTTCCCAAAATTGTGTAAGTTTCAGGTTTCCCAAATCTGGATCTGACCCTGCCTAGCACACAGTAAGTCTCATAAGTGCTGGAAATTTCTGACTTGGTCCTCTTACCCTGGCCAGGACTCAGTCAAAGTCTTCCTCCTTCTCCCACCATGGAACTCAACATCCCCCACCCATGTTACAATTATAAATATATAAATGGAGGAAGGTAAAGGGGCAGACGCAAGGTGAATGCTGGCTCAGCCAGCCAATGTCCCTGTCATCTGTCTCTTCCGCCAGAGAGGAGGCTCCCAGGCAAGGATGGCCTGACTCATCTGGGTCCCCAGTGCCCAGTCCAAGCCTGGCATGGAGGAGGTCCCAGAGGAAGAATCAGTCTTGGGCTCAAGGTCAGCCAAAGCTGGGGTCCCCTAGCTTCCTTTACTTTTCAGCTAAAGGACAAAGAAGAGTATGGCTTGGTAGTCTTTTTTTTTTTTTTTTTTAAGATTTTATTTATTTATTTGTCAGAGAGAGAGAGAGAGAGAGAAAGAGCACAAGAACATAGGGAGCAGCAAGCAGAGAGAGAAGCAGGCTCCCCGCCGAGCAAGGACCCCAATGTGGGACTAGATCCCAGGACTCTGGGATCATGACCTGAGCTGAAGGCAGACACTTAACTGCCTGAGCCAACCAAGCATCCCTAGCTTGGTGTTCTTAAACTGAGCCCTCAGGATCCTCAGAGGGGCCCAGGAGCAGCCAAGAGGGTTGAGGGAAGGCTAAGGGGTTGGGGTTCCAAGCCCCTTCATCTCCTTTCACCCAGAGCATATGCACCGGGGTTCTGCTTGAGAGTTCATCTGAAAACACAGAGTTCATCTGGAGACACAATGCTAAAAACTAGATGGAAAACCGCTGGTGTCTCTCCTGTCTCATGTGGGCTCCCAGAAGGCCAGAGCTGTGTTCCAGACTCATGTCTGATGTGTAGAGAGAACCTCCCACCTGGCCTTTTGTGAGTTGACCTCACCGCCTGTGTCCTGGTTTGTTTGTTTTTCTTTCCTTATTGTCCCTTCTTCCTTTAAAAACTGGTTGTTTTCTACATATGTCTGTACCTCCCTTTTGCCACAAGATGGGCCAAAAATAAATTAATCTGGAAGTTTAATAAAAGTCTCTTGAATGAAGAGTCCTGAAAACATCTCCTCTCCTCCAGTCCGGCCCTCCTCATGATCCTCTCCTCCTTCCTGTCCGGCCTCCCTCATGCAGTCAGCTTCCTGGCTCTTGTCCCCACTAGACGATGAGCTCCTTGAGGGCAGGGGCCATATGTACCCACCCAACACCCTCCCTGGACATGTTTACAGAAAGAAGGAAGTGGGGGGGATGTCCCACGTCATAACCCATCTCTCACTCATGGTGCGGTAGCAGGAACACACTTGGGACTCTGGAATCACACACCCCCAAGTTCAAGTCCTGGCCCCATAGTTGGCAGGCTGAGTAACCCTGTAAGTCACTTCCCTTTTCTGAGCCTCATCTGCAAATTAGGAAGGATAACCCTGCCCCGAAGGTCAGTGGAGCAGTGAGACTGCACAGCCAGGGCTCGGCACACGGTCAGTGCTCAGGAAAGGGCTAGAGAATGAGCTGAACTAGCTGGGGAAAGCGAAGGGGCATCTGTGTGCAGAGCCTGGCCTGAGCTGGGGCCTTCCCTCTCCCATGAGTTCCTCAGCCCCAGGGACTCCACATCCAGTGGGGCAGAACCCCTTTTAACTGGGCCAGGCCAGGAGGGTGGGTGGAGGTAATCAAGCTTGCCCAACCTTGGCAGAAGGCCTGGCCCCCTGAGCCTGCCCGTGCTGGCCTCCAGACCTCCAACAGAGGGGTGTTCCAAGGCCAGTCTACTACCACCAGCTGGCCACTGGCCACACAGCCTGCTTGGCTGCCCACCCTATGCAGTCCTTGAGGCTTGGGAAGCACGGTTAGGAGTCCAGTAGGACAGGCAGGATGCACAGTGTCCATCCAAAGCCAGATAAGTTCAGTAAAATTACATTCTGTAGGCGCATTCCATAGAATACACACTTATTAAAGAAATGCTTGGCCCTATGTGGGAAAAATAAAACAAAATAATATAATAATATATATTATATAATATAATTCAATGTAATTTACTGAATGCCTATAATAATAAGATGTATTTTTATTATTTAACTCTGCCTCTGAGTATTATTCCCATTTTATATGAAACTGAGACTCAGGGAACTTAAAAACTTAGAAACTTGCTCAAGTTCACAGAGAAGGCCTGTGCTGTGGTCAGGATTCAAGCTCTATCACCCTCCCCCAAAGTGTGCACTGTCACCCTGCCCGGGGCCACCCACCTCTCAGTTCACTCCCATGCTAGCTAAACCCTCCTCTGTCCCCAGCCTGATGTTGGGGCAGGGGTCCAGGACAGACCTTCAGGGCTCTTCCTCAGGCAGGTTTGATTCAGACAGAGACAATACTAAGAAGAGGTAGCCATTCCCAGATAAGGACCTGAAAGACTACGAGCAGGGCCTCGGAGGGCTAGAGGTGGCCTTTGTCCAGGGCTTTGAGGGTCAGAGAAAAAGGATGACCACCTCAATAACATCTGCTTTAAATTCCCCATTATACAGAAGAGACGCATTTATCACAGGGCACTCAGGCAGGCCCCCAGGGAGCAGACACAGAGCTGCCTCAGGCCCAGAGCTAAGCCCAGGCCCTTCACACCACACCTGGGGCTCTGGGAGGGTGTGAAGTCCCAGTGGGCAAAGTGGGGGCCAACAGAAAAGCAGCACAGGGAAACATGAACCAGTGTGTGGGAGGACCTGCTCCCAGGCAGAACAGCCCCACCGGGGTGCAGCCCTGGGAGGAGTGAGCTCCCTGTCAAGGAACGGTGGAAGAGTCACTTTGCAGAAGACACTTGGCTAGGATTGCTAGAGCCAGGGTTTCTTCCAGAAGATCTGGTGTCTCTGGTTCTGAGAATTCTTTCCACAGAGCTGCTGGGGCCTAGAGCGGGCTCCCATTCGGAGGAGGAAGAGCTTGTAGGCCAGAGATCAGCCAGCTGAAAGGTGACCTCCTGGAAGGTCCAGAGGGGGTGGGGGGCCTGCTGAGAATGACAGGCCTCCACACCAGACAGTCCCCTCGCCCAAATGGCCCCGGCCAGCCTGCCACCAGCTCGCCATGTGGCTTCGCATCGGGCCATCCCCTCCATGCCCTCCCCGGCCCGGTCTGCTCTCAGAGCTGTTCTGAGGCCAAACCAATTCTTATTATCCGCCACGCTGGAGCCTAAAACGTTGTTCACATTATTTCTTTCATATACAGTTGGGGGGGGTGGGATAAACTCTGCTTTGAGTACAATTTCATAGGGACAAGAACCCCCCTCTGCAGTGGGGAGTGGGAGGGGCCCCAGGACCGGCACCCCCCCCCACCCCGCCCGGGTCACTTCATCATCCCCAGCCCCTTCACTCCTCTCTCAGTCTCAGCTTCATCTCCTGTGAAAGGAGGATATAAGATTATTTTACAAAATCAAAACAGACCAAAATGTGTTCTTAGAAACGGAAGGGTCCCCCTACCCCAAGGGCTCGAGGGCTGAGGTGCCTGGAGGAGGCAGGAAGCCGCCCCCGGGCCCCTGGCAGGCGTTAGTGCCGGGAGCCTCCCCACAGAGGTGCCGCTCCCTGGGGCTCCCTCTCCTCTGGCTTTGGCCTTGGGCCTGGGAGATGTGGAAACTCTGAGGGCCTCAAACTCCATGTGTTTTATGGGCCCAGAGAACACGGCTGCCCCATAAAGTCACTACAGGCGGCTTACAAGCCCTGGGACCGCCCGGGATCCCCTTACCCATGGCACCCTGAGCTCTCTGGGAAGCGACTGCACCCCCTAAACCAAAAGGAAGCTGCCAGGGCCTCTGTGACTGGACCACTGAGGTAAATCCCCCTGCCTGCCCTGCTGTCCCTGTGGCCCTGTGGGGAAGGGATCTCTACCCCGTCAGTCTGATGGAGGAGGTCCTGCAAGACTGATGGTCTGGGTGCTGGGTGAGCTGAACGACTGGCTGTGTTCCTAAGCAGACTGAGCCCTGGGTGTTCCTCAGGGAGCTGTAATAGGGTGGGAACCAGCCGGGCCTCCCTCTGCTTCCTTTCCGTGGGAGGCCATGGTTAAAGATGCAGACTGAGGGACGCCTGGGTGGCTCAGTTGGTTAAGCGGCTGACTTCAGCTCAGGTCATGATCCCAGTGTTCTGGGATCGAGTCCCACATCAGGCTCCTTGCTCGGCAGGGAGCCTGCTTCTCCCTCTGCCTCTGCCTGCCACTCTGTCTGCTTGTGCTCGCTCACTCTCTCTCCCTCTGTCTCTGACAAATAAATAAATAAATATATATATATTAAAAAAAAAAAAAAAAGATGCAGACTGACCCTTTCTGTGGGGGTCACCTGTCCCTGGCAGGCAGCAGACCCCCGGACTAGTCCTTGCTAAATGATTTGTGCCCCACTCCATTCCGGAGTGTCCACTTGGGCCCACGGGCAACTTCTTTCTTCGCCTGCCAAACTGGCAAAGCAGGGTTGACCATGCAGCCTGCTCTCCTCTCCCTCCAGCCTCAAGGCTTCAGATGGTGTTTTAGGCGAGAATCAGACACATGTCTCTCTGCTCCCAGACTCCAGGACTTGCCAAGGGGAGGGGACAGTCTCCTTGCACACCACGCCTGTCTTTCCAGCCCCTGCTGTATCTCATACTTAGGTTGGCAGTAAGTGCCCATCACAGAACTACTTCGGGGCCGACCCTTTCTCCATCACTGCATAGATGCCTTCAAATGTGGGGTGCTAGGCATCTACGGGATGCAATTTGGGGCCTCAGAACCCAACACAAAGAAGGTGTCCATAAATAGTCCCAGACCCTTCTCTTCCTAAAACAAGGGAGGAAACAGAAGAGCAGAAAGCAGGGCTACACGGAACATCAGGCAGAACAGAGTCTCCACAGGCTTCCAGAGATGCACGGAAAACCAGGATTGGGAGGGATTCATATTTAATTAAAAAGCAGTTGAGGCCCAGATATAAGGTATCATGACACTAATGGTCCAGGAAATCTGGAACCTTAAATCACAGCAATCTCTCCCCAGAGGGCAGGCCTGGGACCCCAGGATTAGATAGGGGGCTTGATGTGTGCCAAGGCAGGAAATGCTGAAGGTGAGTTCAGATTCCTCCCTGCTAAAGCATTCAGATAAGCAGCTGGTGGGAGCCCAAAGGCCCCGGAGTCCAGTTTGGCACCGTCCTTTCACAGCTGGGAAACTGAGGCCCGGCGAGGGGTGGCTCCTGCCCAGGGTCCCATAGAGAGCAGGGGCAAAGCCAGAACCAGCACCTGAACTGGAGGCTCTCTCTCTGTACCGACCCTGTGGTCGTACTACAGGATGGATGCTTTCCCACGGTCCCCTGCCAGGCTCCTCTAGCAGGGTCTGGGGCCTGGGACTCTGCCAGGGTCACTGACCTGAGAGATTTTTTTAGTTTATGCAGGGTTCTTGGTGGTGGTAGATGGGGGTAACCTCAAGACCTCAGCAATAGGATGAACCAGCTGTGCCCCTGGGTCCAGGGCCACCCACACTTACATCACCAACATGAACCTCACCACCTGCCAGCACTGTCTTCCATCAGGAACTTGCTGGTTGATTCTGGGAGACCTTTGCCAGCCTCCCTCTCCTCTGGCCTCTATATGAAAAGGAGGTCGAATTGCACCCTCTGTGGAGGCCCACAGAACCAACAGCCTGTGATTCCTTGAGTCTATTAGTCGTATTAGCCTGTGACTCCATCCCCCAAAGAGGGGCATTGTGAAGACAGAAAGCAACCAGCAGGGTGGGGAGATGATGAATGGGGAGACAGGAAGTGTTCTGAGCTCCCAAGGAAAGACTGCAACATGGCCCCCAGCCTAGGATCCTTTTGCACCCCCTAATTCTCTGGATTTCCTTCCTCAGGGCTGGCCTGAGCCAAAAGTCAGACACTTCATTCATTCATCCCACAAGGATTTATCACTTCCTTGGAATGCTCTGTGCTTCTACAAATCTTGAGATGTCTGAGAGCATTTAGCTGAAGTGTGTGGGTCTCCAGAGCTGCAGCTGAGTGAAAAGCAGGCTGCCAAACAACCAGTGGCTTCTTTGGCCACATTAATAGAGGTTGTGCCCAAATCCAGGGAGGTGATTTTCTCAATCTACTCCATGCTGACTGGATTCCTAGAGAGTGGTGACCTGTGTGGGAGTGGAACTGTGTGGTCAGAGGAGGGAACTAGGGAGGTGAGAGTTCTGGAACCCAGAACATGTGGAGAATGTTGAGGTTTCTGGGCCGGGTCACTCTGGAGAAAAGCAAACTTGGGATAAGGGTGCTAGTTCCAGACCTCAATAAGGATATCTCAGGATAGATGGCCATATGTGTTTGGCTGAATTATAGATCTGAGAACTAGAAGACCTTAGAGATTTCTGGTTCAAGATCTCTGTCCATTGCCTCCTAGTGCAGCTCACATACCTCCCGTGACAGGGAACTTACTCCCTCCTTGGCAGCTTCTTCCACAGTAAGAAGATTCTGACAGATAGGAAACTATTTGTTGTGCCCCTACTGGTTATATGTGCACTGACTTCTACCAGACGTAGAGCTGGTGCTTCCCCTACCTCCTTTCGTATAATTCTCACAACCCTGAGAAGTAAGGATTATGGCCCATTCTCTACAAACTCTGAGCCTCAGAGCAATCAAGCAACCTCCCCACTGTCCCACAGCTAGTGAGGACAGAGTGGGGATTTGAGCTCGTGTCTCTCTGGTTTCAGAGCTGTTTACACCAGAAAATATTCATGTCTTCCCTGCTCTAGACACACACAACCGTGTGTCCTTCTCCAAACCCACGATGCTCTTTCACGAGTCACTGCCTTTGCCTAGAGCCCCTTCTGCCTGGAATGCCCTCCCTCCAAGTCCATCTGAAAACTTTTGTTCTCAGGGTTAGGTCTTTCTTGGTCATTATTTTACACACACATACAGAACAGCGAGAGCGGCAACACTTAGTGTATTTATGGCATACAGTAGGCACCCCATGTTTGTCTAATCGATACACGAATGTATCAGCAATTCCAGTCCTCCACTCAGCTCTCACCCATGGTGAGCAGTCTTGCTGGCCTCCTTCCTCCGGCCTCCAGAGCGAACAAGTGTGTCCTGGACTCCTTCAGCCCCACTCCCTGTCCCCCTCCCCACTCCCACACACCAGCGGGCCCTGGCATCTCTCTTGACCCTGGCCTTGGCACAAAAGAGAGGTTCAGAAAGGAATGTGGAATGAGGTGGAATAGGAGACAATCAGTAAAACTTACAGATGACTTTATCTAACCCCCTTATGTTGCAGAAGAGGAGATGAGGCCTAGAGAAGACAGAGTTGGAAGGCTAGGATTCTAAGCTCTAAGTCTCCATCCCACGAGCTGTCCTGACCAAGGAAAGACACAGAGGAGGCCTGTGGAGGTGGAGGGCCCAAGCTGGCTCTGGGCTTTCAAGCCAGCCCTTCCTTAGCTCAGCTAGCAGGGGCTGCCTCTGCGGCCTGGGAGGGGTGAGCTGGGGGTCAGGGGGAGTGACGCAGGCTCCTGCTTCCCCACAGACGCCTTTCATTTTCCAGGCCAAAAGCCTGCTCCTCCTGCTGCTGGAGGAAGGGCCCCTGGTGGGTGCTGAGTGTGAGGCTGAGGTTCAAAGTCTGCCTGCAGCCGGCCTGGTCCTCCTCTTCTGCCATAAATTTACAACCCCAAAAAGGCCTGGCATCTTTGTGGGGTGGGGGTGGAGTTGGGAGAGTGGTGGGGGGTCTTTCCGTGGTTGGAAATGCCTTGTTGGAAAGTCTGAGGAAGACAAAATAGCTCGTCTATGCCAGAGGAAGAGATGGGCCTGCCCTGGGGGGAGCAGAGCCCGCCCACAGAGACCCCACATGGCGGCCGCTCAGGACAGGCTTATGGCCCAAGCCCCTGGCCAACCAGGGCATTTCCTGCTTTGCCCAGACACCCACTTTTCTCAGGTGAAGTTCAAACTCCTCAATCTGGATTCAAAACACAGGGGGTCCAGTCAGCAAAGAGGGGAGATTGACTCCTTACCCAGACCCTTTGGGGCTCTCTGGGGCTCAGAGCCATGAGGACCTGGCAGAAGCTCTCAGTCTGCAGAGGGCAGCGAGGGCCCCAAAGTGGAGGTTCTGTGGCAGAGGTGGAGGCAGGACCAGCACACAGGGCACCTGATAAATACTTGTGGAATGAACCCCGTCTGCCAGGGAAAAGACGGCAAGAGAGGCCGAGCTCCCGGGCAAGCCCTCAAACAGTCTGTAGGTTGAGGTTCAGTTCAGAGGGCCCACCTTTGCCCCCCTCCACTTCACAGCAGCAGCACCGGCCTCTCCTTGGTGCAGCAAGACCTACGCCAAAGGTTGCCTGAGTCCCTGCGCCCCAGCAAGTCCCACTTTTTGCAGAATGGGAAACTGAAACTGAGGAGAAGCTAGTAACTCATCTCAGGCCAGTGAATGAGACGGGCCACAAACAAGGCACCCGGTTCTTTATACAGGGCAGCCCGTGCTGCTGAATGATTGCCCCGGGCCTGGGCTAGAGGCCACGATAGAGTCACGACACTAGTGCTGCAGGGGACACTTGAGATTATCTAATCTCCCCCAGTGCCACCTCTGTGCCAGGCCCTATCACGGCCCTGGGGCCACGGGGGCCATCAGATCTGCCCCTGCCCTCCAGACGGCCATTTCCTGGAGAGACAGAACCTGAGACAGACTCCCACATTCGGAGTGTTAAGCTCAGGGATAGAGAAAGAATCAGGCACTCTCTAGGAAAAGTGGTGGGAAAGGCCATCCTGGACAGAACAGCAAGTACAAAGGCCCAGGGGAGGGGGTTTGCAGAATGGCAAATAGCACCAGCCAGAGAACAGCAGGTGGATTCAGGGCAGCTAGAGAGTAGGGGGGCAGGCAGGTAGCATGGAAGGACGAGGGCCAGGAGATGAAGCAGGAGAGGCAGACAGGGGCTGGATTGGGAGGGCTCTGTGATTCCTTCACACAGCAAGTTGCCATGTCCCGGGAACCTGGCCCTCTCTTTTACCCAGCCACTCACCACAAAGAGCCACATGTCCCCTTGCCTGCAATAGTGAGGGACACAGGCCAGGTCACGGGCCAATGATCTCTTCAAGGACCCTCCCTAGGACCTTGGGAATCGGGCCTCAGCCAGACCTACCAGTCCTTACCTTTGTTTCATTAGGGTCATTTTCTCCCAGCCTGCACATCAGATGGAAAACAAACACAAACCAACAATCCTGGCTTCTTCTCCCTCCCTCCGCCCCCTGCAGCCCCAGCCCTGCTGTTCCCATCACGGAAGGAGCGGCCTCCGCACCCAACACCAACTGCTATATCCAAAACTCCCAGCGTGGGCTGGGCCTGAGGGCCAAGGTGCGGTGGGTCAGGCCTGCCCCGGCACTGAGGGAGGGGCCCGGAACACAAAGTCCATATAAATTAATTTAATTGAGCCCTATTATCACTTTGCTCCAAGCCCGCAAGTCTAATCTAGCGTTGAAGTAATTCATTGGGTGTGAATGTCCTGGAGCCAAGACTTCCCTGGGCTCTCTCAGAACACACACTCCCTGCCCGGCCCAGGCCCCCCCGGCCACGGCAGCCTGGCTCAGCAGAGGGGCTATGTGGGGAGCAGGGAAGGCCAGGGAGGCCTTAAAATAGCTCTTTACTTTGGCTGCATTGCCTGACTTTCCCAGAATGAGGCCCCAGTCCACACCTCCAACACACACACTCCGGCTACACAGTCACACTCCAACCCTCACAAACCCCAGAGATGGCTGAAGGGGTCCCAGGAGACCTGGGTGAACCCTGATCGACCACGAGCTGTTGGGTAAGTCCATTTCCTCCTTCTGTGCCTCCGTTTCTTTTCCTTCCTGCAGACCTTCCTGGCTTCCCACTTGAGGAACTATGTCACCTTAGGCAAGGGATTCAGCCCCTCTGAGACTCAGCTTCCTTATCTGCAAAGCAGGGAATCCACGAACCGTATCTCGTGGGGTTATTAGGAGGATTAAATGAATTAATAGACGCAACTATGCTTTCCCTATCACAAGTGCTCGGTAAATGGTCGCTCATTGTTATTGTGAGACTCGGGCCTCGGGCGGTGTGAGGGGCAGGGAGCCCTTTGTGCAACCCTACGTAATTGCTGAGGCCAAGGTACACACTGGAGCTATAATTTCAGAAAAGTGGGAGGGAGCTGGGCGGCGTGGTTCCCACGGAACTTTCGTCCCAGGATTAGGGCACCTGAGAGCTGAGAGAATGCGGGGTTGCCCAGTGTGGTGCTGTTATGATTAGATTTGCATTCTTTATGGTGCAATTATTCAAACCCTGATGCCAAGCTCATTAAGCAATCAGGCACCATGAACAGAATCCTCTGGGTTGAGCCCTGATCTGGAGGGGAGACGTGGCCTTAGGGGCCCTTGGGGCCCTGGTCGGAGGGCAGAAGCAGCACACTCATGCATGAAGGCAAGTGTGTGCACCACACACCCACAGTGGGGTGGGGGGGAGGGGCAGTGGGCAGGTCCTGCTGAGGACCTTGTCAAGAAGAGACAAGGGACATGGGCCCTAAAGGCGGCGCAGAGGCTAAGTATTTACTGGTCTGCCTGCTTCTTCCCTTATTTACCCTGAAATACCAACCAACCAACCTCTGTAAAACCCTTCTGTGCTCCAGGCCCTCTGGCCATGCGTTGAAGGGTATGGAAGCCCAGGGGTGGCAATGAGGCCCGAGTAAGGACAGGGATGAGGCTATCAACACCAGCAGGAGGCCTGGGATCTCCCCCTTCCTTCTGTGCTCCAGAGATGACTTCGGCAACGCCTCTCTGAGCACCAGGTGAGACCATGTGATGGCGGGAGCACCTCCTCCCTGTCCCTGCGCTGGGATCATTGGATTATTTGAAGTATCCCTAAGACCCACTGGTGCTTGGCTGCCTCCACGGTGCTCCAAGGGTAAAGCGATGTCTGCTTTATGGTAAGCTTTATGGTAAAACATCCAGATGGGACGTTTGGGAGTAGACAGATATTCTGAGGCTGAGAAACCATAGTCCCAGAGCAATCAGAGGCAAATCTCAGAAGCTCATGACCATGTTTCCCCACATGCCATGGGCTGTGCTGAGCCAGCCAGGTCTCTCTTCAGGACTGAAGGGCCCAGAGTCCTGCCTCAAATGTCCACCCTTTGGGAGACTAGCTCTGCTGAGGACAACTGTGTCGCCTGAGGTCACACCCCCCTAGGGCCAGGCTTTATCAACAACCCATCAATTTGCCCAGCTCCTGGTACCCCAGACTGGGACAACTCAGAGGTTCCTCCTCGTTCTAGAGGCCCCATGGGGTCAGCAGAGACCTTCACGAGACTAGATCACAGTCTTGGGGGAGGCGGTCAGAGAGTATATGCAGGAACCTAACTAGATTCAGGAGGTTGAGTAAGATAGCTCCAGGAAGGCAATGAAAGGAGGAAATTGGCCAGCAGTGGATGCCATGAAGGGAGGGTAGAGGGGGCAGAAAGGCAAAGGTTTTGAGGCAGGAATTTGAGGAGGCAGAAGAAGGCCAGGCATGAAGAGCAAGGGGCACGATATAAGGCTGGAAAGGTGGCACAGCCAGTCACCGACCCATAGAACATGGCAGTTGTGTGGGCAATGGGGAGCCTCGAAGAGCTTCTAGCAGACATGGTCAGGTCTAATTTTGGAAAGCTATCCCATTGCCACGTGGAAGATGGGGGAGAGGCACTGGCTGGGCAACTGTCCTGATCACAGGGAAACTTTAGTGATGAGGGTTCAATGAGGTTAGTGATGGTAGAAGTGGAGAAAACTGGAAATAGTGGACACTTATTTGGAGGGAGTCTCCCCAGAGCTGACTGCGTGTTTATTGAGGTGTCACAGCTGGGGGAGAGGGAGAAGGAAGTCTGTAAGGATGCAGAGATGGCAGGGGTCATTCACTGGCCCCGGGGAAAGCTGGAAAAGAAAGAGGGGCGGGGTGGCGGTCCTCAAGTGTTCCTGTAGTGCCCCCTCCATCTCTCCCAGCACCCTCAGGGCTCCTGGGCAAGTTATCGTCCCAAAACAGATAAAGAAATGGGGCCCAGAGGAAATTACCTACTTGCCCAATTTCACACCTTCAGGCGGCACTGGGGAGTGAAATAAACCAGTCTGGAGTTTACAACTTGATTTCAGACTCCCGGCCAGGCCACCGAGCACTGAGCACTTGGGGCCAGTCCAGCCCCTCCCTCTGCAGGCCCCATTTTCGTGGGTGAGCAGATCTGGCCGCCTGGGCTGTGGGGAGAGTGGCTGGGGAGTGGCGCAGGCTTGGTAACCTGGAGAGCACTGCAGATGCTGTCTGCCCCTGGGGCTGCACTGCGGAACCTGTCCCCACCAAGCCCTGGCTGGTGTCTCCGGGTCAGCCGGCTGAGCAGGCTTGCTCAGGGCAGAGAGAGCAGAGCTGAGATGGAGCACTCTGGGGATTAGGCCATATGTAGCAGCGAGGGGCTGAAGTGACTTGGTGAGTCCTTCTACCACCCTCCCTCGGTGGGGCTTAGGACTCAGTGGATGGTGACAGCAGGGCAACCCGAGAACCTGCGGGTGCACTCCACCCTGCCTTCACTCTTGGTTTCTGAGGGACAGCTGGGAGGTTCCGTGACCCCAGTGGGGAGATGGGGTGTTTGAAACCAAAGTGGAACATGGCTCTGACCAGTGTCCACCAGCCAACTAGCGCAGAACGGAGGCCCCAGGTTTGCCAATTGGGAATATTTGTGCTGTGCCTCTCTTCATTCATTCATTTCTTCATTCATTCATTCCTTCACTGGTTCAGCAACCTTCCTTCCTGGTCTTGTCTTGGGAGCTGCCAACAAGCCCTGCCCTCAGGGAACTCCTGGTGCGATGGGGAAACCAATGCATAACTAGTCACTGACAACAGGAGCTTGGGTAGCAATTCCCGAGGCTGAGGGAGCCCGGGGGAGCCCACCCCAGGCTCTGGTGTAAGGTGGAGTCTGCAGGAAAAGAGGGGTTCCTAGGGGTGTACTCCCAGCTGAGCCGGGAGGACAGAGGTAGGAGAGCAAGACACAGGAGCTCATGGAGGGGACATCCCACTGTGCGTTCAGCCTCTGTTCATATCCTGGCCCTCATCCCCTCCTTTGAAGGTGGGGGACAAAGGGAGAGGAAATGAAACCCCAGCTAGTTGTGAGGGTCAAGGGTGGCTCTGCCCTCAGGTTCCCAAGGGGCCTTTCCTCTCTGGGCAGCGGCCTGAATGCCAATAAGGACAGGTCCTCATCCAGCACCCCCAACCACTGAGAACTAGTTCATCTACTCACTCATTCCTTCAACAAATTTTTATTAAGCCCCTACTACTACGTGTTAGCTGAAATATAGGACTATTTGCACCAGTTACAGTCACTTGAAGAAAAAACAATAATGATCTTCCCCCCAAACACAAATAGGGACATTCAAGTTCCCATTCCCCCCCCCACTTAGTAGCCTGGCAGCTTGGGGTCTCAGCTGCTCATCCAGGATGGTGACACCCACGCCACATAGAGTAGCTCCACGGACTGCCAGAGAAGGCAGGGACCCTGGGTACCAGCAGGAGCTCAGCAAATACTTGTCCCCTCTCCTCCTGACCAGTGGGGTGAGCGATCTAAGTGTGCCCTTCCCTGGAAGGGAGAGGCTGTTTCAGGGGTGAGGCAGAGCCCGAGGAAGAGCCAGGAGGCCAGGAACAGAGGCTCTGTGGCATGTTAAGACCTGCCTGTGTCCCCTTCTTGGGGTGGGATGATGCTTTGCCCCTCATAAGGCCAGCTGGAGGCAGCTGGGGATTAGTGGGCAGAGGCCCCAGATCCAGGATGGGGTGTCACGAAAAGGCAGTCCCTCTGGACATTGATGACCCAGGAGAAGAGTTACCTTCCAGAAGTGGCTGGACCCTTTTGCTAAGTCAGGCGGAAGACCTGACTGGGACCCCATAGGAGCCCCAGGGAGTAAGCCTCTCAGAGAGAGGATGACCTCATCCACCAGCAGGCGGACAGGCGTCAGGCTGAACTGAGTGTTGTCACCAAGCAGACACCCCACTAACCAGCAACTCCTCATACTGTCCAGCTCCAAACACATCTCCAAGCAGATGACTGCAGCTAGAGGGACGTTCTCCAGTACTACCAGGAATGAATTTTCACCAGTAAGCCATTTGAACCCTCCTTCCTTGGGGGTGCGGGTTAAGGTAGGGCTTCCCAGTGGTGGTGGTTGTACCAAATGACCTCCCCAAGGTCATTCCTCCAAAGAATCAGACCCAAGTCTTGGAACAGCAGGAGAGAGTGCCCTTGGAGTCACCACCAAGTCACACTGGGAATCGGGAGACCTGGATTCTGCGCCTGGCTTATACTGTGAGACTGGGCAGACACAGTCCCTCTTTGAGCCTCAGTTTCTCCTTCAGGTAAATGAAGGGCTCTGGCTTAAGCACGAGGGCCCTTCTATTTCTGACTTCTGTGTAACTTCAAGACTGGACACCCAGACACAGGGGCCCTTTGGGGAACTCCAGGCTAGAATTTTCCTTATGGGCACCTAGACCACACCAGTGTTGTGCAGCAAGTTGAAGACAGCCCCATTATTGACACTGTGACCCAGAAACCTGAAACATTCTATAGGCCCTTCGTTTTGCCCATCCCCATGCCCTGGGTTTCTCTGCAGCAAATATTTCCAGTTTATTACCACGTCCTGCCTTCTGCGGGCAGCCTTGCCTCTGGCTTCCCAGCTTCCAGCCTGTTGACCACAGGTCTCCTTGGAAAGTCTTGTTATTTTGGCCCAGCTTGATCCCAGACCATGAGCCGCCCGCCGAGCTGGGCCGTGCTTCTCCCTGGATTACCAGGTCAGCCTCTTCCTTGGCTTCCAGCCACTGGTCTCTGCTCATAGTTGCCACATGGACACTTCTGGTACTCAGGTCCCAGGCCCCTGCCTGGCTCAGAAGAGCTGGGGGCTCCCCATTCTCTAAGACAGGATGGAAGCCTTATTTATTGAAGGCTTTCTGCCCCAGGCACCCCCAAGTGGCCTCCTGATTGCCCCAGAGTAGCCTTACTCTTATCCTCGGGGACACGTGGCTCCCACGGGCCTGCAGCCCCCTTCAGCTGTGGCCTGAGGCCTT
The DNA here is from genome assembly GCA_004024625.1 of Mellivora capensis. Taxonomy (NCBI): domain Eukaryota; kingdom Metazoa; phylum Chordata; class Mammalia; order Carnivora; family Mustelidae; genus Mellivora; species Mellivora capensis. The sequence goes on from PISX010009033.1 coordinate 75,852, forward strand.
ACTGTGCCGACAGCCTGATGAGCTAGGTCCCCCTCGCTCATTCATCGGCCACGTGATGACCTGTACTTCCATCTCCTCTTCTGTAAGATGGAGATGACAACTGCAGTCTGACCCATCCCTGGTCCACAGCAGTGTGCAATCATCTAATAACCCTCGTCCCAGTGTACCTATCCTCTGTCACTCACCCAAAAAGACTTGAGTTCTAACAGGAGGCCAAACCCTGTACCAGCCCCCCTGCCAGCGAAGGAGACAGGCAAGGACACCCGGTCACACACAGCAGTCACAGCCCCCACATCTCAGAGGCTCACAGAGTAGTAGAGGAAAAGCTGGAGTTTGACAGTAAAACAGGGAAGGGAGAATCAGCATGGGCAAAGTGTGAGGGGCTCAGAGCAGATCTGCATGGCTGAGGCCTGGGAAAGGGAGAGGGTCTTGCTCCCAAGGCCTGGACTATTGGACTCAGGGATCTCCAGGGTGGCCTCCGTGAAATGGGCCAGAAGAGCCCTGGAAGCCCTCCCTGCTCACATGTCCTGTGGCTCTGTAAAGCCAAGCAACTGGCTTTCCCAGCTTCTGGAGAAGAGAGAGCAAAGCCCAGCCCAGCCTAGCCCAGCCCTTCTCAGAGCCTCATCAGCAGAAGATGGGGTCCAGAAGCACTTGGGCCAAGCTGGAGAAGGGGTCTCACCCCCCTAGGTGAGGGGCAGGTAGGCCCGCCCCTGAAGCAGGATAAGCAGAGCTTTAGCGCCACCTACTGTCCACCTGGGAAGAGGCCACCAGTCCCAGGGGCCTGGCTGTGACCTAAGTCAGTCCCAGTGGACGGAAGGACTGCTATCCCACAGGGCTCAGTACCTCCTGGGAGCTAGGGAACTCCTCCAGAAACTGACCAAGGGCAACAGTGGGATCTCAGGGGCGGTCCAGCCTATTTCCTCTTGTCCAAGGTAGACAAAGGGGTCCTGACTTGCTTAAATAGGAAGTCTTCAGCAGGAAGTCAAGCCTTCCCATCCCTGACCTTAAAATCTTACTGTTACCTCACTGTTACTCACCTCTATCCAAAAGGCTCCAGACAAGAAGTTTCAGGAGACACTGTAGAGACCCTCGTTTGTTTTCCAGGATGACCAACTCCAGTGGAGGGGGGAAAAAAAAAACCTCACTCACTAAGCACATATCATATGCCAGTCATATAGAATGTTAATCCTTCAAGGGAGGGATTATTATCTCCATTGTACAGATGAAAACAAGGCTCGGAGTAATTTTGATTTTCCCAGATCACAGAGCAAAGTCTGCAGGAGAGCTAAGATTCAAATGTGATCCTAACCACCATGCGGGGCTCCCTTGAAGACCGATGAACACAATTACTTCTAGAACTAATCAAAACAGAAATAACCAAATACTAGCTTTGATGTTCTGAGATCCGTAAGGGAGCAGGGAAAGCTTCCTGGAGGTGGTGAGGTAGGACATGGAGTGAGGCCCTAAATCCAAGCTCGATGGATATGGGAAGGAGGAGGATTTTTCCAGGAGGCACCCACTGTGGGAGGAGGCACCATCCTCCTTCTTGCTTCCTACTGGGGGAAAGGCTGAGTTATCCACCATCACTCACTTTCTGATCCCCACATCCAGTCTATCCTAGCACAGAGTCCTACCCATTCCACTAAGAAATTCTCCAGTCCATCCCTTTTTCTCCACTCCTACTGCAGCTACCTTGGCCCAGCTTTCATGAGCTCTGACTACAGACTTCTCACCCATGTCCCTGCAACCTCTCAATTCCACTTCCCACACCAAGCCAGAGTGGTCTTTCTTTAAAGTAAATAAATAATCTGGCCAAGTCACATGTTCTGTTAAGAACCCTACAGTACCTTCCTAGCATAATTCAGAAGACCCTGCCTCCTTGGCTCTTGGTGGTCTTTCCAGTGCCTGACACTTTGCCTTTGAGCTCAATACTTCAGTGACAAACCATAATAGTAACTTCCTCCAAATGCCAACCTGTGGGGCTTTGCATACTCTGTTCCCTCTGCCCATGTCGCATTCTTTCATCTTCCAGAGCCTAGCTTAAATATCTCCAAGAAGCCTTCCCTTACCCCTGGGTCGACTGGGGAGACATCCTGCAGATTCCCATGGTGAATCTGGTTGCTTTGCTGCCTTCATCCACCGCACCCTGAGCAGAAGGCGCCCATGTCTCATGTGCGTAAGCCCCTCGCCCCTCGGGCAGTGCGGTAGAGAGGGGTGACTCTTCCAGGCTTCTGCAAGCAAGGTTCTACGCGCGGGGGTGGGGGTGGGGGTTGGGAAGAGGTGGGCCAGCGCCAGGA
>PISX010009034.1:0-78136 GCA_004024625.1 Mellivora capensis
AAAAAAAAAATCTTTCATTTATGTACTTTATTTTCTTGCAGAATCAACAGTCTTATTTTATAATTCACAGTGTTATATCTCTATTTGAATTCCAATTTTTATCAAAGGTTACTTCAGCAAGATTATTTCAGGCTTTAAGAAGTTCTGATCCTTACACAATTTTGAAATGCTTCTGTCATGGGAAAAGACCACTACTTGGCATTCCTAATTCAGAGACTTGGCATGAGGTTCAACTAAGATTGCACATGTGAAAGGTCATTGAAAATTCTAATAGCAATGCATAAAAATTAAAAATGATCTCAACTCAGAATTTCAAATATTTAAAATAAACTACTACAAGCTAATGCCATTAAACTGCACTGTTATTTGATTATTGGTAGTTTATGAAAGACAAAAAAGTGAAAGTTGGCAATAAATGAGATCAAAAATAAGATGCAATCTTAAGTAGACTATACCTTTTGCATACAGAAGGTCAAATATTTTATTCCTGGAATACTTTTCATACGGTCCTTTTCTTCCAATCCTACCAAACTAAATGAAACAACCCAAATCTGCCAGCATAATGTAACTATTGCTGTTACCTTCTTTTAAAATTAGCATTGCCTATCAATAAGATTCCTACTTTTCCCTTTATTTTAGTATCATGAGTTCATTAATAATATTTGTATTAGGTCCAAGTAAAAGAGCTTATTATCTGATTTGGTCAGACCTTCCCAAATGATAAAATCGCCTCAACTAGAAATGGATCAAAGACAACATCATTATTTTTTAAACAGGCTTTTCTTAAAGGAAAAATAATCTAATTAAACTTAAAAATTATATAATTCTATACACCTCTTAAGCAAGAAGTCTAGAGAGCCTTGTGGTAAAATTCGTCCTCAGTTTAGAGCCTATTGCATGTTCCGGCTAGGATTTTACCCTCTGGCCCAATTTTCCAGGCCTAAGGCTAATTACAAGAAAATGTTGAGTGCAAAACACCTAGAAGATTCTCAAACAATAGTTCAACCTGCACCCTGTAAACATTCAAATGAAAAATATTTTGTACTTGGAAAATATATGAGTAAAAGTCTGGGAAACTACACACTATGGAAATTTGACACAAACAAGCTGCAGATGGACAGACTGTAAGGAATAACCTCTGAAACAACATGGATCAAATACTGATCGAAGAGAAATTCCAGGGACGGTGGCACCTAGGACTTTCCCGTTAATAACAATGAATAACGGGGCTTTGGGGCTGCATGAATCGGTCCGAGCACCCCAACTGCGCCGCAAAGCGAAAGCAGGACCTGGGAGCCAGCGCGCTGCGGGGCTTCCAATCGTCTGCGCCCACCATGGAGGACTGGAAAACCAGAGGGGACACCCTGGGAAGGAGCGGGCCCCGTCTCGGGGATCCGCCTCCCCCTCTAGCCTCCCGCTTCCCAGGGGAGATTCCCCTGGGGACCCTTCCTTAAATCTACGACTGACTTGCGTCTTTCGCCGATCCCCACCGTGGCGGCCACCAGATCATTCCTGTAACGCAGAGCAGAGACCTAGGCCTTCATCTAGCCCGCGTGCCCACCACCACCCCAGAACAAGAAAAAGAGGCCACTGCAGCGGCTGCAGCCCCAGAGCGCGGGAGCAAGAGCCGAGACCGGCCCCCGGCGGCAGGCGAAACGCCCTCGGGCCCCGCGCCCCTCCCAGGAGAGCCGCGCTCACCTCCACGGCCTTCCCCGCGGACCCCGCCAGCGCGGCCAACGGTGGCCTGCGGCCGCACCTCCGCAAAATCCTCTTTCACTCCCCGGGATTCGGAGAGGGGAGGTGTCGCGTCATGAAGGCCGGGAAACGACTCCGCAGCGATGCCCGCGGGATCCCCGCCTCCCGCACCGGCCACTTCCCGCAGCAGCCGCAGCTCCTTCCGGTGTCTCCGCGGACGCCGCAGGCGTCTGGGGCGTCGCGGTAGGGCAGGAGGGGGCGGAGCTGCCGGGATAACCCAACCCGCCCCGCCCCTGGGGCGTGGCCACCGTAGCTGGGCCCTGGTGCGGAGACCCCGACCTGCCCTCACCCCTGTCACTCAGAGAGTAGCTCCGGCACCGGGACCCAGGACATGCAGAGCAGTTTTAGGCTTCGGGCTCTTGTCGTTTTTGCACATGTTCTCCCCCTCTTCTATAGGTACGACCTTTAGCAAGTCTTGTCTCAATGCATTAGAGAATGTGCATTAAGGCTGGCCACTGAAGGGCCTCAGGTTTCCGACCTTACGCACAGAAGTATTAGGCAACCCAATTCAACGCTGTTTTCTCTCCTCTCCTCTTTCTTCTACCAACTTCTTAGGGCTTAGATTCTCTGAAAGTAATTCCGTTTCCTTTTCCACATGTGCAAAGGAGAAATTCATCTCTCCCATTTTCCCCTAGGCCAAAATCAAGATCAAATGAAATATTTATTGAAACCTTAGTATTTGCTTAGTGCCTAGAGCACTGAAAGAGACCTGCCTTCTAATTTATGTAACTTAAAATGTGTTCAGTTGATTGCTACACAAACAATAAAAACAGTTAAATTAATGAAAATTATTGTTAAAATTGCCAGTTTCAATCTATCTGATTATCTCTAACTTTATAGTCTCCAAAATGTGACCATGTAGCCAAGTACAATGCAAGATGCTCAATCTCCAGAATCAAGTAGAAAATATGGGAGCTTCTACTTCTATTTTTATCATAAAAGTGGAAAAAAATGAACCTTTGCTAGCTAGATAGGGATTGACACCAATACCTCAGTTTGCACCACAATGATGATCTACCTGGGTTCACTGAAAGAGAAAGGAGGTTTCACAATTTGGAGGATGCCTATGGCACTACCATTCCTCTCTTTCTTTTTTTTTTTCCAGCATATTTCAAAATATTGCAGTTTACATACCACAAGGATGTAGGCAATGTGGCTAATTTTTATTTTTAAAAATTGAATATCTAAATGTTTTAACTATTCCTCATTTGTTAAGAGTGATTATGAAAAACATTTGTTCTCTGATGTCTTGTTCTCTGGTATCAGACTTAAAGGAGAGTTGTATAGATTTATTTGAAAAAAGACAGTGTTGGGGCATCTGGGTGGCTCAGTCGCAGTCAATGAAGTGTCTGCTTTTGGCTCAGGTCGTGATCCCAGGGTCCTGGGATTGAGCCTCTCAGTGGTAGCAGGCTTCCTGCTCAGCAGAGAGGCTGCTTCTCTCTTCCTCTGCTGCCCCCCCTGCTTGTGCTCCTTTACTCTTTCTGTCAAATAAATAAATAAATGACAGTGTTTTAGATTTTCTAACCTCCTTGGCAAGAGGCTCTCATCAATATGCTAGTTGCAAAATTTTTTTAATGTGTACATTTAATATTTAATCAGAGTAAAAATGGTGGGGGAGAAGAAATGAAGTAAAGGAAGAAGAAAAGAAATAGGGGTAGGAAGAAGGAGGAAGGAAGACAATTGAGTAGTCACATCAAAACAAATACCTTCTCATTTTTGCAATTGAGTATTGGCAAGTGAAAATGTCACAAAACATACATTTGATGTTTATATACATGAGGCTGAATAAGCCTTTGCAAATGCTCTTCCCTGAGTCAGACATGCTATTACCAGACTCTCCAAACTTCCATCCCTCATTCATCTGGCTACCCCCAGCCATGATATTCCTTGTTTAAAGATTTTATTAATTATTTTTTTTTCTTTTTTAGAGTGATAGAGAGCATGAGTAGGGGTAGGGGCAGAGGGAGAGAGAGAATCTCAAGCCCACTCCTTGCTGAGCGCAGAGCCCAACATGGGCCCGGCCAGGATCTCACGACCCCGAGATCACAACCAAAGCTGAAATCAAGAGTCAGTTGGTTAACAAACTGAGCCACCCAGGTGCCCCTGGATATTCCTTGTTTAAAGCAACACTGTTTACCCTGTTATTCCTCATTTCAGCATCCTGTTATGTTTCCATCAGATAATTTATTATAAATTTTAATTATGTTAAGATTTTTGTGTATATTTAATTTTTTGCATATGTCTTCAGAACTGTAAAGGTCAGTGAGAGCAGTGAGTATTTTTTTCTTGCTCGCAATATTCTCATAGTCCAGCTTTGAAAGACTCAAATATTTGTTGATTCTCAACTGAGGATGGTGGGTATTTGCCCCAAGGTAGACATGTGGTAATATTCCTGAGGAGGACTGGAAGAAGAGAAATTAGCTACATTCCTTTGCAGTAACATGACAGGAGAGTCCAAAACGTCATTAGTGCCACTATTGGGAAACCCTGATTTAAACTGAGGCTTTATAGTATGTTTTTTGTTATAAGTGACAGGAAGGATCTTTACTGACTAGGATAGTTATAGCCTGGTGTCATTGCCCTGTAGGTATAGCAGAGGTCTGAGGCTTATCTTTCTCTCCTGGAATCATCACTCACCTATAAGCCCTTGGCTCAGCAATATATCTTCTGGTGTACCTTATGACATATGCCTTAGTCCCCTGGTTTCCAGGGATCCATCCAAAGGTTAGGATCATCTCACTCAGGCAGACAGTCCTATTGGACAGCCTCTCTCAAGATGATCCAATCCAGCTCTCTTACATGGATGGGGTCCTCACTTGGTCCACCAAAAGCACATGTGTATCTTTCACAGAAGTTTGGGCTGTTCCTAATCAGCCTGTGTGCATCTTTTGCTTGGAGGCAGTCTTAGCCAATTGAATTAGGGCTTCTCTTGTTTTTTCTTGTGTGTGTGTGTGTGTGTGTGTGTGTGTGTGTGTGTGTGTGTTTAAGATTTTATTTATTTATGTGTCAGAGAGAGAAGCAGCACACAAGCAGGGGGAGTGGCAAGCAGAGGGAGAAGCAGGGTCCTCGCTGAGCAAGGATCCCGATGCAGGATTTAGTCTCAAGACACTGGGGTCATGATCTGAGCTGAAGGCAGATGCTTAACTGATTGAGTATCCCTGACTTGGGACTTTTCAAATGAGAATCAGTTACCAAGTCTTGTCTAATATGCCAAAGGACACATGTCATCTTTTCAAAATGGTCCTCTTAAATATTTTCAGACTTGGCTTGAGATGAGGGGGAAGAATTTACCTCTCTACTCCCATTAGAGTACCTTGATTTGGATGGGAAGGTATTTGGCATTGACTTTTGAGGCTCTTCCAAGAAAATCCATTTTTATCTATTCTTAAATAGAGTAAGGGTTCAGTTTACTCTAGCTTGGGGATTCTCAAAGATAGCACTACTGACAAGTTGGACTAATTCTTTGTTGTGGGGTATGGTTCTGAGGCATTGTAGGAGGTCTAGCAGCATCTGTAGTATCCATTAGATGACAATAGCACCTCCTCCCATTGGTGACAAAATCACCCCTACTTGAGAGTTATTGCTTTAGTTTGGATTGGTGCTTCTCAAACTCTTTTTTGATTATCAGATTAGATCATTCAGAAAATTAGGTCAATAGACAAGAATGCTAACAATTAGAGGTTTCCAGCAAGAATCACCATCTGGGCATACCTGTAAGCCACCTGAAGTACATAAGTGAGCCCATGTACACCATTTCAGATGCTCTTAGGCAGAAAAAAAAGGGGGGGTTATTAGCTCTTTAAATCCAAGGAAGCCTAACTAGAACTGGGAACTCAAACATTACTAGGATTCCCCGTGATCTCTTCATCGGTCATTTCTTAAATTTGCCATCTTTCCGTTTTCTCCAAGAACAGACTTCCTAGTTTAAAAAATCCCAAGTAATGGGTTTATTGTCTTTACCTTGGTTAGGTGCTGCTCAGAAGCATTCAGCCAAAGATTCAGGGTCACTGAAGAACAAAGCAGCTCCAATGACAATTATGTGAATAGATGAAATGGAAGTTTCCAAGAGAGAAAATAAGAGGCCATGTCAACCTCATATTATGCAGCAGAACAAAACAAAAACAAAACACAAAAAATCCTGATACTGGCTAAAGGCCAAGCAAAAAGATTTCTGATGGGCCAGAAGAGGAAGGATTTTTTAGACAAAGGGAAGAACATAGGTAAAAGAATATCAACAGAGATAGTATGCCAAATATGGGAACCTACAAAAGATCAGTATTACTAGAGCAGAGTTTGAGGGCAAAGAGTCAGGGAATAGGCTAGACTGAGGAGACAGATCATGAGTGATTTTGTCTGCTAAAAGAAGATTTTCTTCTGGAGATCCATGAAGAAATTTAAGAAAGGCAGCAACATGGTGAGATTTATATATTGGATTACTTGGGTAGCTATGAATGGCATAGATGGAAGCAGACTATTGTAGAATACAGACAAGGGAGGCTAAGGACCTAGCAGCAGAGATGATCATGAGAGCTACTTAGGAGAAAAAATCAATAGATGGTCAACTGACTCCATGGGGAATGGAACCCAGGAAGATTTTTCTGTATTGATCATCTTCCTTCTTGCATAGATTATTTTGATAGTTCCATGTCTTTCTGACTCTAGTCTTTCCTCTAATCTAATGCCATTATTCTAAACACAACTCTCTCTAAAACATAAATCCAATCAAATTCAATAGTTGTTCGTATATCCACAGATTTCCGCAACCAGCTCAATCTAAGTTCAGAATATTTCACTGCCAGGGGCATGTGGTTGGCTCAGTCAGTTAAGTGCTAGACTCTTGATTTCAGCTCAGGATTGTGAGATCAAGTCTCCAGTTGGGGTCTGTGCTCAGTGTAGAGTCTACTTGTCCCTCTCTGCTCCTTCCACAACCCCCCTCTCAAATGAATAAATAAATAAAATCTTTAAAACACAAAGCTAAACAAAAAAGAAGTCCCATACCCTTTAACAGCAACCTCCATTTTCCCACAATCCTTCCAACACTAGGCAAACTAATCCACTTTCTGTCTCTATAGATATCCCTATATTGGACATTTCATTTAAAGAGAACCACATAGTATATATATGTCTTTTATGATGGGCTTCTTAGCATCTTTTCACATTGTAGTATGTACACTATTCCTTTTTTATAGTCCAGTAATATTCCATCATGTGGACACATTACATTTTATTTATCCATTCATTAGTTGGTAGATATTTGGGTTGTTTTCACTTTTTAGGTATTATGAATAATGTGGCTATGCACTTTCATGTACAAGTTTTTATGTAAACGTATCTTCTACTTTCTCTTGTGTATTATTTAAGAATGGAATCACTGGGTCACAAGGTATCACTATGTTTAATATTTTGAGGAACTGAATCTGTAATATTGGATGTATACAGTCATGTACTAAATTAACATCTAGAACCATAGTCTGAATTCTTTTTTTCCCCCATAGTCTGAGTTCTAAATGCCTTGGTCGGCTTTGTTCTGACTTGTGGAGGAGTCTACCATACACTTCTGGGTGGGTAATGAGAGCAAAGATATAATGGCCAATATATACACTTTGGCATTGTATAGATTTAAAAGGAGGTCCTGAGTTATTTCTGGGGACTCTGCCAGGTTTTAACAGTTAATGGAAAAAGTAATTGTATATATGAATTACCTAAAAGAATTAATCTATTTAGGTGATGTAATGTTTTTTAACTAAAGTGCTAGACTTTGGTCAGACTTAATGTTTTCACTTGGTAAGTGCAGTTTCCACCAATAGTTCATGAAGTTCACTGGACATATATTAATGAGTCAGCTAGAGTGAGCAGTGATCCTATATATCCTAAGTGAAATATTAGATACACACAATCAGTGCATTAAATCTATCTTGGGTGCCTTCTGCATGTGACTCATTCCTAAATGCTGGCTCTTTTCTTATAGGGCCCTTTTGGGTTCCTCAGTAACCTCCCCTCTTGGTAGGGATCTCTCGCTGTACTATCTCCTAACATTGGTGGCAAAAATCTGTGGCTAGCCATTTGGATAGTCCACTTAGCTCCTGGTTCAAAGATACACTCTCTTAAGCTCATTCAAGCCTGGCTACCTTCTGTGACATTCACATAACCCCCAGGATAATTTTTCTTGCAAAATTGCAAGTACAGGCCTCTTCCACTGCAGCCCTTTCTCTGCTCTGCCATCGAAGACCTCTTTCGATAGTCGATTGTCTTTAGACTTTTCAGGTAACATAAACTACAGGGCATAGAAGTCAAATGGTCTGAGTTTGGGGCATGTGGGTGGCTAGGTTAAGCATCTGCCTTCAGCTCAGGTCATGATCCCAAAGTCCTGGGATCTGCATTGGGCTCTCTGCTCAGCAGGAAGCCTGCTTCTCCCTCTCCATCTGCCTGCAGCTCTGCCTACTTGTGTTCTCTCTTTCTCTCTCTGTCAAATAAATAAGTAAAATCTTAAAAACAAACAAACAAACCTTGCCTGAGTTTCTGTAAGTTCCTTCACTTGGCTTGAGGTGGGGTAGGATGGGATATGGACTTTCCTCTCCCCACTCTTGAGAAGGGGGAGGAAAATGCACAGCACTCCAGAAAACTGTCTCTTAGGCACTTCATTTTTCAGTCTTCAATTGATTCTGCCTTATCATTCCCTGGAGGTATGTGAGGACAGAGAATTACTAAAAGAGCTTCACATTATTCCTAGCATGCCTTGTGTGGTTGGTCTAGCATCCTTTTTAAGAATACTTAGCACACTTGACATTTCTTTCTCTCTTTTTTTTTTAAGATTTTATTTATTTATTTGAGAGAGAGAGGAAGTGAGTAAGAGAGAGCACAAGTTGGGGGAGGGACAAAGAGAGATGGAGAAGCTGACTCCCCACAGAGCAGGGAGCCAGATGCAGGCCAGATCACAGGACCCTGAGATCATGACCTGAACTGAGGGCAGATGCTTAACCAACTGAGCCTTCCAAGCACCCAGGATCTATTTCTTTTAACTTTGGAGCCTCTGCCAAAGGACATGGAAAATTCCCACTGAATATGACTACATCTTAGAAATTTGTGCCAGGATTATTCTAAGTTCTTAACCATTTTTTGGTATCTTGGACCCCTCTGACATTCTGGTAAGTGGCAAATTAGAGACTCCTTTCTCACATGACATTTCTACATGCATAAAACAAATGTATAGGATTACAACAGAAACCAATTATGTGGCAATAAACTTTAATCCTCAGATCCCAATGAGTTACTTCTCAAGTTGAAAACTTACATAAGAATCTTAGTACTTTACAAGACCTATTACATTTATCTTCTTAACACCCCAGTGAGGAAACTGAGACATAATGAGGTTAAGTACTTGGCCTAAGACCAAGTACTTAGTAAGAGGCAGAGAAAGGATTTGAACCTGGGCAGTCTACAACTACAGTGTTATTTTGAGATTATGCATATGAGAGCTTCCAAATTCATTGATGGTTGAGTAATGATTTCTTTGGGTGAGGGACAGACCTTTAGAATTAACCAAGCTCCATTTTCCCCTGGGCCAGAATAACATAAGAGTGCCTGTCTGGCTCAGCCAGTAGAGTGGGCAACTCTTGATCTCCAGGTTGTGAGTTCGAACCCCATGTTGGTTGGGTGTAGAGATTATTTTAAAAAATAAAAAGATTTAAAAAGATTTTATCTATTTATTTGACAGAGAGAGAAAGACATAGGGAGGGGGAACACAAGCAGGAGGAGTGGGAGAGGGAGAAGCAGGCTCCCCGCTGAGCAGGGAGCCAGATGTGGGGCTTGATTCCAGGACCTTGGGACCCTGACCTGAGCAGAAAGCAGATGCTCCATGAGTGAGCCACACAGGCGCCCCTAAAAAAATAAAATCTTAAAAAAAACCATCATACACAAATATGAGACTGTGCCTCCTTGATGCTGCATCTATGTGGAATACCCCTGTCCTGTGGTTTAAGCCACTATTTGATTTTCTTGTAGCTAACAGCATCCTAACTGATATACGTACAAATGGCTAAGATAGTGTGTTAACCTTAAAAATAAGACAGTCAGTTATTTTACCACCAAAAATGGGTTTATTTGGGAATGACAGAGAATTGCAATTTGGGACAAGCAAGGTATGGCAAAGCTATAGGCAAGTGTAACAAACACAGGAGAACATTATTTTATGGAGAAGGAGAAAGATGGGAGGGGTTGTTTTGAACAAAAGGCCTTTGGAAAAAAGCAAGGGTTTGGGATTTAGTTTCTCACTGGCTGAGTTGCAGTAGTCCATTTCTTGTAGAAGATGCAATGTGTACCTTTCCTGTTGGGTCCTGTGATGGATGATTCTTTCCCTGATATTGAGTGGGAAAGGTTTCCCTTCCAGCCTCTCCTTAAATCATCTTGAGTCCACTTTAGTGGGGTTTTCCTTCACTAATTTTATCAATTAAATATTCCACCATCCCAGAGAAGGGAGGCTTAGAGCAAATTACATTGAATTAGAAAAGTAACAAAAATATGGTGTTTCTTATTCCCTTGTTGAACAGTAAAAGCCATAACGAGTATGTACTAACATCTCTTCCATAACATTTATTGTAGAATTAAAAGAGAAAATATTCTCAGTAGAGTTAAGAACTACTGCTCTTCCCCTTAAGCTGAATGTTTGGAAGTTGTGGGAAGTAGGGAGGAGGCAGCAGAAAGGAGATTGGGAGAGTAAACAAAAAACCACCTTTCAGATTCCAGGTTCTTCATCTGTTAACAGCAACATATATTTTATAAGTGCAGAATATTTTCACACAGAATTTTGCGCACTTTGTTATTATTCGTCTAGTAATGCCACACACCAGCATTGTCATTCTCCCTATTTCCCATTTGACTAAATAGAAATCTTGAAAACTAACAGAAATGATTATTCATTCCTGTTCCTTAGATAGGAATAATAACAACTGCTGTCATGTTTTAGCTATCCTTACAAAATTATTTTGACAGTTCACCACTAATATGCTCAGCAATTGGAAGTTTTAAATCTGAAGGTTTGGTGCAATGTATTGGCTCAGGACCGGATATGGAAACAGTATCTTTTTTTGTTGTCATTCTCCATGTCTCTCCTCCCCCATCCCCATTTGTTTACTGTGTTTAGAACCACAGAACAGGGTATACTCAAAACCTAAAAATACTCAAAAGCCTAAAAACTTGTAGTTGGCCATATGTACATATTCGAATTCAGTGGGAAACGGAGAAAAAAGAGTAATTGAAATCAATAACTGCATCAATACAGGGTTAGAAAACCTCTTAACATTTATTCGTTTAAGTGCTGAGGATCTATAGTAGTAGTTTTTAATCTGAGATCCGTGGGGAGTCTGAACTTGTATATACTGTAATATATTGTTTCTTTTAACAACATATGAGCGTGTCTACATGCATTTTTCTGGAGTAAAGTCCCCTAGTTTTCACCAGATTCGCCGAATTGTCCTAGAGCCCTCAAAACGCTACAAAATACGATAGCAGTTGACAGCGTTGCAAAAATGCATTTCTTCTTAAGTGGTCTTTTTTTTTCCTATTTGGCAGGGCAGAAACCTCCTGCCCTTAACAAAAATGGCGGGAGCGGCTTCACACGTAGCCCCTCACGCTGAAAGGCTAGAAGGCCCCCGCCACATTCTTTCCACCTTCCCACTCCTGACCCCGGAAGGACTCCGCCCCCGCGGCCAGGCGGCTGCTCAGCGCCGGGCTGCCGCGGGGAAGCAGGCGTGGGCCAGCCGCACCTGGCCTGGAGGAGCACCAGGTACAAGGGTGGAGACGCCCGGCGTTGGAGCGGGTGGGGTTGCTACGCCCGCCGGGCTGAGGCGGCGGGGCTGGGCATGGTGGGGCGTGGCGGGGCGCCGGCTGGGGCCCCGGCCTTGGCCCTTGAGATTTCTCAGTGCTGGTGTAGGAACAGAAAGCCAGAGAAGTCCCCACGCCGGAGGGAGGCCCGTAAGGGCAGCACTGAATCAGGGTGGGCACCCGACTGGTCCGAGCCCGACTGAGGGCTAGGGCTGGCGAGCCGAGAGGGAGACCCCTTTCCTGGTCCCTTGGTAAAGAAGGAAGACCACTGAGGAGAATGCTGTGGGGATCGGGGGTGGGGGTCTTGGTGGAGGTAGGAGCCGCTTGTGGGTCTGTGTTTCTGCTTGAATGCCAATGGTTTGAGCAGGGAGTGGTATTCCAATGGGGAAGATTACGCTTTCTTTGCAGGGGCTTTCAGAGAATAATATAGCATTGGGAGGGATTGGGGCGTTCGGATCCTCTGTCAATAAAGTTGCTTAACATTTATATTCTGGAGGGAGGACTCCGGAAAGTCTTGCTCTTGCACAGACTTTATTATTGTTCTATCATTATTGCAACGAAGCATTTCTGTGTTTTTCTCAGAGTTCGGTTGTATGGGTTTAGGCTTCACGTCAAAATTTTTTAGGGTATTTCAGACTTTCATTTTTGCTTAAATTGTAAAGCCCAAGCTGTAGAACAGAATTTTAGGGTGTTTAGAAACAAACTCTTATCACACTTTTTAGATCCGCAGTGGTTAGCTATAGAGAAGCGAGTAATATTACATAATACAGTATTTTGGGTGATGTTTTAGACTCTTTACGAATTTGAATATTAAACTGCCTTAGTGTTTATTTTAATTATGAAATTCTTATGGAAGCAACTGAAAGTCGGTTTTTTTTTTTACATTATGCACTTATAATTAAGTTGGAATCATTCCCTCAGTGATTTTAAGTTACAGGGAATGAGGTAGTTAGGATGCAAAAAAGGAGATTTGTCAGAACTCTTTTAAGAAAACCCTGGCAGTTTAAATTGAAAAGTTTGCTTTATTTTCTTTCTCCGCTCCTTAAAAAATAGGAACCTTTTATTATGGAGAAAGTCACTTTGGGTGAATTACTCAGTATTTTTTTTTTTTTAATGTAGCAAAGATGGCTTAATGATCCAGAATCTATTTAACTACTAAAAATATTTCTCAAGAAGTTGTCAGTTTTAGGGGGCAGAGGGGATAAGTGTACCTTTTTTTTTTTTCTTTTTAGTGTAAGAAAAAAATAACATATGTAGGTGCATAGAAAATCAAATATTTGAGAAGACTTCTAATGAAAAGGAATGATTCCTTCCCCAGTCTCCCTTATACCGCAGAGGACCATTTTTCTCTTGTTTGTTTATGGATTCTTTTGTATTTCTCAGTAGTATGTTTATATCATAGTTTATTGGTTGGAATAAATGTGTTTCAATTAGAATTATACTGAGCCTGAACATTGTCATTAGAATATGTGTGAGGGGGCATTAAGTTTACACTCTGTGTCACTAGTAGGGAATAAGGTTAGTAGGTTAGTGTCGATAGCAGTCACCCACCTGTGTTTTATTTGAAAGGAGATAATTGTGTGAAGAAAGAATATTAACAGAAAAGGGGAGTCTACTGGAGTCTACAAAAAGAGAAGACATATATGCAGAAATAAAGGACTTAAAGTATAGCTAGCCAGTAAGCTTTTATAGAGAGATTGCTAATGATTTTTATTTTCTCTTTAGTTATGTTTATGTGGCCTTATTCATGGAAAAGATATATTAGATTTGGTAGACATAAACATTCTGGTTACTGGAGAGGCATACTCTCTTGTGTACCAGAGACCTGTCTCGGGCTTTTAACTGGCCTAGATAAGGGCATCCAGGGATCGATTAATCCATTGTGCTCACCAGGCAGCCTTTTCAACTTTTTAAAAAAATTTAGCTCCTTACAGTTTTTTATTTCAGAGAGGTTATGTTTTGATAACATATTTAAGTATTCTCTTACTAGATAGTATATTTCCTTATTATAAATGAATAAATTT
Source organism: Mellivora capensis (assembly GCA_004024625.1). NCBI lineage: Eukaryota > Metazoa > Chordata > Mammalia > Carnivora > Mustelidae > Mellivora > Mellivora capensis. Next base: position 13,599 of record PISX010009034.1, read on the forward strand.
TTAAGATAACTTATACATCAATACTATGTGAATTTGTTTAGGCACACAGATAAAATTGAGTTTCTGGCTTTGAAAAGCATAGACCCAGAGCCTGAACCATTATGTTTCTATGAAGGCTACCCTTAAGGGCTTTTCTGAGAGCTGGTTTCTCTGTAGATATCTGACTTCTCTTTCTTTGGTTTCAATAGAAATAGGCATTAAAACAATTAAAATTTCATAGCATGTATGTGGCATTTCTTTGAAAATCTTTAAAATGGGCTAGTAGGAGAATAAGTACCTGAGTTCTGACAGAAGTTCAGTGAACTGAGCTTTCTAGCCCCAGGAGTCCTGGTCCCAGTCAGATTCCCCTGTAGGGAATAAGTGGGAAGAAATCAGTTTTAAATTACTATTTAAAAGCTGAAATGTTTAACCAGAAAAGGGAAAATCTAGAACCTACAATTTTCTAGGGAAAGTGTGCTACCCAAACTCTTAGTTCAAATCTAACTCATTTTTTGGGGGTGCTTTGGTGATTAATAAATAAGCTTTTAGCTCGGATAAATTTGGCTCTCATAATTTTTTTCAGGGAAGTTTGTCATGAATAATTAGCTGCAAAAAGAAAAAAACTGATAGAGTTAAAATTTCAATTTGTCTCTTTCATTTGGTGGCTCATATGTTTTTATGTTTCATTTAATGAAGATTAGAAGAGGAGTCATGTCAGAAGAAACAGTAAGCGAATCACAGTTTTCCTTGAAGACAGCAGTACTAAGAGTGTTTGATCTTCCTCTGTCTTGGTACTATTCTCTCTCCCAGGTAAAAAAGAAAGAAATATGAAGTTGACTAATAAGTTTATTGCTCAGAGTGTAGTATTTTATTTACAGTATTTAAATTTCAGTTGAGGTTTTAAATGGTTCAGTCAAATGTTTATTAAGGTGGTTTAATACTTACTTGGTTTTTATTTCACGGTTTTTAGTTGTTATCATATTCAGGACTTTTTAAAGAAATGGGCCTGGGGTACCTGGCTGCCTCAGTTGGAAGAACAAATGACTTTTGATCTTGGGGTCCTCAGTTTGAGCCCCATGTGGGTGTAGAGATTACTTAGATAAATTAAATTAACTTAGACAAAATCGTCTTACTTTTTTTTTAAGAGATTCTTTTATTTATTCATTTGAGGGAGAGAGAGAGCAAGCAAGAGCATGAAGGGGGAGGTTAGAGGAAGAGGAAGAAGCAGACTTTCCACTGAGCGGGGAACTCATAAATGGAATTATATATGGAAACTCATAAATGGAATTATATAATATTTGTCCTCATAAATGGAATTATATAATATTTGTCTTTTGGGGACTGCCTTATTTTACTTAGCATAATGTCCTCAAGGTTCATCTGTTTTGTAGCATGTCAGAATTTCCTTCTTCTTTTTTTTTTTTTCAAAGATTTTATTTGTTGATTTGTCAGAGAGAGAGAGAGAGCACACAAGCACAAGCAGTGGGAGCGGCAGGCAGAGGGAGAAGCAGGCTTCCTGCTAAGCAAGGAGCCTAATGCGGGACTCAATCTTAGGACCCCAGGATCATGACCTGAGCCAAAGGCAGACGCTTAACTGATCAAGCCACCCAGGCGTCCCAGAATTTCCTTGTCTTCCCAGGTTGCATAACATTTGATTTTACAAACATAGCACATTTGGTTAATCCAGTCATCCACCGCTAGTCATTTGTGTTACTTCCATCTTTTAGCTCTTGTGAATAATGATGCTATAAACATGAGTGTATAAATATGTATTCAAGTCCCTGCTTTCAGTTCTTTTGAATATATATCTAATGTGAAATTGATGGATCATATGGTGATTCTGTGTTTAATTTGTTGAGGAACTCGTATATCTCTTTCCATAGTGGCTCCACCACCACTTTTCATTTCTGTCTCTTTTGCTTCTGTACTTTTCTTAAGGATTGCTTTGGTATATTACTGTTTATCATGTTAATAGAAACAGATTCTGATTTTCAGCTGGAAACCACAACATGAAGAGGCAAGTAGTTTAGTTGATTCTCCAAATTCAGAGTGTTAGTGAGAAAGACAAAGACAAATTCTAAGCACTTAGGATAAAAAGCTGTCTAAATGCACTATAGCATCCTGAACTGGTCCTGGAATTGAAAAAGAACATCAGTGGAAAAACTGGTGAAATCAGAATAAAGTCTATAGTTTAGTTAATAATATTGTACTGTTAGCTTTTTACTTTTGTTTTAATGTAAATTTTTTAGTTTTACAAGAGGTTATATAAGATGTTAATATCAGGAAAATCCCAAGTGATGGGTATATAGGAACCCTACTATCTTTGCAGCTTTTCTGTAAATCTAAAATTATTTCGGGGTGCCTGGGTGGGTCAGCTGGTTAAGTGTCTGCCTTCGGCTTAGGTTAAAATCTTGGGGTCCTGGGATCAAGCCCCACATTGGGCTCCCTGCTCAGTTGGTAGTCTGCTTTTCCCTCTGTCTCTGCCCCTCCCGTGCTTGTGCTCTCCCTCTCTCAAATAAATAAATAAAATCTTAAAAAAATTATTTCAAACTGTTTTAATTTTTTTAATTAGCATTAAATCATAGCTCACATTTTTGAGTGCCTGCTACTGTCAGATATTACGTTATGTATGTTATCTATCTACAACAACCTTATGAGGAAAGGGTTATTCCCGTTTATTCAGAGTTTACAGTTTGCATGTAGCATGTTCTATTTATCAGAAAGATGAATTCAAAGTATATCTATTAAGCCTCTACTGTGTTTCAGTCAAGACATAATGTGGTGGGGACGCCTGGGTGGCTCAGTTGGTTAAGCGGCTGCCTTCGGCTCAGGTCATGATCCCAGCGTCCTGGGATCGAGTCCCACATCGGGCTCCTTGCTCGGCAGGGAGCCTGCTTCTCCCTCTGCCTCTGCCTGCCACTCTGTCTGCCTTGCTCGCTCTCTCTCTCTCCCTCTCTCTGACAAATAAAAAATAATTTAAAAAAAAAGACATAATGTGGTGAGCAAGATGTAGGCATAGTTTCAGCCCTTATTGAGCTTAGAACCTTAATAAAGTTTGTAGAAACCACCCCTTCATCCCTCCCCCCACCCTGCCACGGCCAAAATAAAGGTGTTGTGAGTACTGTGAGGAATAGATCAACTGAATCCTTTTGCTGAGTAAAGGGAAATAAGGTTATTAAAACAGGAGACTCGTGTGTGACTAACTATTCTCTGTTAGTTAGTAATGTTAGAACATTAGATGGTGGGGGAAACTTGACAAAGAGCGTTAAACAATAGCATCAGGATATGAAGTGGGCAGGGTTGTGAAATCTGAGCATAAGGAGTAGTGTTCTTTTCCTTTGTGTTTTCAGTGTCTGGGCCATAAATAGATGCTCAATTCATGTTGAATGAATAGGACGTGTGTCTAGTTTTCATTTGTCTGGAGGTGAGGAAATGAACTGCATCACCACAGAAAACCCCTCTGAGCTTTAGGATTCTGAGATGCTGTTTCCAGTGTTGCAGGCAATGATATAGGAAGCAATTGACTTCCCTATGGTAGTGAGGAGTAACAAAACAAGAAGTGATAAGCAGGAGTAAGAGACTTTCAAGTGTTGTATTTTCTAGATTACTTAGGATCAACGTTTTCTCTGGGAAATTTGTTACTTTTTTTGTCATGGAAAGGTTTTTTTGTTTTTTTTTTTTAAGGTTTTATTTATTGGACACAGAGAGATCACAAGTAGGCAGAGAGGCAGGTAGAGAGAGAGAGGGGGAAGCAGGCTCCCCGCTGAGCAGAGAGCCCGATTCGGGGCTTGATCCCAGGACCCTGAGACCACGACCCAAGCCAAAGGCAGAGGCTCAACCCTCTGAGCCACCCAGGCGTCTCTGTCATGGAAAGGTTTATTTTTTCATGAGATTATGACTGTAAACTTCAATAGGTCTTTTATGTAAAAATACATAACATATAAACAGAACTTAGATTTTAATAAAAGTGAATTGATTTTTATTGTATTTGAATTTATATTAGTAAAGAACATTATATGTCTGATGGAGCAGTTTTAATTTTGTATTTATATCTCATAGTAGTTCTCTAACTTTAGTGCCCTTGGATATAGAACTGACAATTTAAGCAGTCGTGATCACTTAGCTGTGACTGGGCCTTTATGAATAGATTATTTTTCCGTAATGATGGAGGTCTTAATTTCTTATCTTATATTTACTCCTGCAGTAAATACTAATCTTTACATTTAATCTAAGATTAATATTTTTTTGATAATGAGGTCATGGCAGTTTATAAAATATATTGAAATTAAGAAGATGTTCTGGGGCACCTGGGTGGCTCAGTGGGTTAAAGCCTCTGCCTTCGGCTCAGGTCATGATCCCAGCGTCCTGGGATTGAGCCCCCGCATTGGGCTCTCCGCTCAGCGGGAGGCCTGCTTCTCTTCCTCTCTCTCTCTGCCTGCTTCTCTGCCTACTTGTGATCTCTGGCTGTCAAATAAATAAATAAAATCTTTAAAAAAGAAAAAGGAATTAAGAAGATGTTCTTAATAGTGCTATTTTTATTTTTAATTAAAAATTTTTTCCAAGATTTTATTTTTAATCTCTACACCCAACCTGTGGCTTGAATTCACAACCCTGAGATCAGGAGTCCCATGCTTCACTGACTGAGCCAGCCACGTGTCCCAATAATAGCGCCGTTTTTAGAATTTATTTTATTATTGAGTGTTTAGCATCCAAATTTAGGGAGTGTCATTTTTTTCCAAATCTCATCTGGTTGCTCTTAACACTGAAGGTATGGTTCCAGAGGGAAAAACAGAAATATAAAGAAATAAAAATTTGTAGGGCTCCTGGGTAGCATAGTTGGTTAGGTGTTTGACTCTTGATTTTGGCTTGGGTTATAATCTCAGGGCCTTTAGATCTGAGTGTGGTCCAGCACTGGGCTCCACACTTAGTATGGAGTCTGCTTGGGAATATCTTTCTCCTTCTGCCCCTCCTCCCATTCTTTCTTTTTCTTTTTCTCTCTCAAATAAATAAATCTTTAAAAAATTCACTAATGCCTGTAATAGACACATTGCTTAAGAGAATAATTCTTAAAAGTTTGTGAAGGGAAACAATTTGAGGTGTTGTTGGAATGTTCTAACTTTTCTTGATAGTTTTGAAGGAATTTAAGTGGACCTGGAGGAAAACTAGAGAAGAATAGTTTTAAATTTTTTGTTAAATCATAGTCACTGAGGCCATATGCTAATGGCAAATAGAAGTAAATCATTTCTGGTACTCCGGAAAATGAGCAATTTTTGTGTAGAACCCAGATGTTATTTTACAAATAGCCCTATTGAGGTATAATTGACACATATTACACTGTCCATATTTAAAGTATACAATTTAAGTTTTGACAGACATGTGTATATTATACCTGTGAAAGTCTTGCCACAATCAGGATAATGAACATATCCATGATCTCCAGAAGTTTCTCATTCCCCTTTGTAATCTCTCCCTTTGCATTTTCCCTGTCTCCTCCCTCATTTTCCTCTAGGCAACCACTGATCTCCTTTTTATCACTGTGGATTTGTTTGCATTTTCTGCTTTATATAAAATTATACAATATGTACATACAATATAAACTTTCTTCTCTCTTTTTTTTCCACTTAGTCTGATTTTGAAATATATACATGTTGTGTATATCAGTAGTTAATTCTCCTTTATTACTGCATAGTATTCCATTGTATGGATATACCACAGTTTGTTCATCTGTTCAGCTATTGGTGGATATTGGATTGTTTCCTGTTTTTATTTTTAAATTTTAAGTAAAGCTGCTAAGATCATTCCCATACAAGTCTTTGTATAGACATATGCTTTCATTTCTCTTGGGAGTGGAATGACTGAACCATAAAATAGGGATATATTTAATTAAAAAAATTTTTTTAAACATTTTAAAAAATTTTTATTTATTTGAGAAAGAGAGAGAGAGAGCAGAGAGGGGCAGAGAGGGAGAGAGAGTCTGAAGCCGACTCTTTATTGAGGATGGAGCCTAACGTGGGGCTTGATTCCAAGACCACAAAATCACCATCAGAGCCCAAAAGAAGAGACAGATGCTTAACCAACTGACCACTCAGGCACCCTGGGATATATTTAATCTTTAAAGAAAATGCCAGACTTCTTCCGAAGTGGCCATATCATTGGGATTGCCAGTCTTTTAATTTTAGCCATTCTAATAGAATAGTAGAATCTCATTGTGTTTTGTTTTTTTAAAAAGATTATTTATTTATTTGACAGAGAGATAGAGAGAGAGAGATCACAAGTAGGCAGAGAGGCTGGCAGAGAGAAAGAGGGGGAAGCAGGCTGATCAGAGGGCCTGATGCGGAGCTCGATCCAGGACCCTGAGATCATGACCTGAGCCGAAGGCAAAGGCTTTAATCTGCTGAGCCACCCAGGCATCCCCTCGTTGTGGCTTTAATTTGATTTTCCCTAAGGACTAGTAATGTTGAACATGATTTCATATATTTATTTGCCACCTGTAAATTTTTGTTGATGTGTCTATTCAAAGCTTTTGACCATTTTTAAATTGGGTTGTTTTCTTACTAAGTTTTGAGAATTCTTTATATACCCTGGGTACAGTTCCTTTATCAGATAAATCAATTGCAACTTTTTTTTTCTAGTCTGTAGATTATCTTTCCAACTTCTGGAAAGTGCCATTGATTGATTGATTGATTGATTTATAGATTTTATTTATGTATTTGACAGCGAGAGAGGGAACACAAGCAAGGGGAGTGGGAGAGGGAGCAGCAGACTTTCCACTGAGCAGGGATCCTGCTGCGGGGCTGGATCCCAGGACTCTGGGATCATGACCTGAGCCAAAGGCAGACACTTAACGACTCAGCCACCCAGGCGCCCCTTTACTTATGTTTTAAAGACTTATTTATTTTAGAGAAGGAGCTCATACAAGCAGGGGACAGGACAGAGGGAAGGGGGTGAAAGAATTTCAGACTCCCCACTGAGGACAGAACCCAATGCAGGCTTGAGCCCATAATCCATGAGATCATGATCTGAGCCAAAATCGAGAGCCAGAGGCCCAAGTGACTGAGTCACCCAGGCGCCCCTAAGCAGTGCCTTTTAAAGAGCAGAAGTTTTTGATTCTGAAGTCATTTGCCAACTTTTTTCTTTTTTTGTAATGAATTAGGTTCTCGGTTTTGTCTCTAAGAAATATTTGCCTAACCAAAAGTCACAAAGATTTTCTTTTATGTTTTCTTCTAGAACTTTTCTAGTTTTAGATTTTATGTTCTTAGAGTTTTAGGTTTATGATCCATGAGTGAATTATTGTATGTAGTGTGAAATTATACAGTACATAATCTTTTGGACTTGGATTTTTTTCACTTAACATAATACATTTGAGATTCATTCACATTGTTGTGTGTTTTAATATCATGACCCTTTTTGTTCCTGAGTGTTCCATTTTATGGATGTACCAGTTTATCCATTTACCTGTGGAGGGACATGTAGGTGGTTTGTGGGTCTTGGTGGATTTCTAGATTACATACATTTTCTGTGTTTTCTTCTCAAAATTTCTTCCTTGAATTTACTTTTGACAAAAATAGATTGACTCTCTTTGTTCAGGTTTATTTCTGATTCTATTCTGTTGCATTGATCTGTATGTCTGTTGTTTCACCAATACCACACTGTTTTAATTATTGTAGCTTTACAGATAAGTTTTGAAATTGGTAGAGTAAGTTCTCCAATTTTATTCTTTTTCAGAGTTATTTTGGTTATTCTAGTTCCTTTGCCTTTCCTTAATTTTTTTTTTTTTAATAATGAGCTACCAGTATCTACAGAAATTTTTGCTGTGGGTTGCCTGGGTGGCTCAGTAGGTTATGCATCTGCCTTTGGCTCAGGTCAGGTCCTGGGATGATGGTGCCTGCTTCAGGCTCCCTGCTCAGCAGGGAGTCTGCTTCTCCTCCTCCCTCTCCTCTCCCACCTGTTCATGCTTCCCCTCTCTCAAATAAATAAATAAAATCTTAAAATTTTTTTTCCTGGGCTTTTGACTAGGATTATATTGTCTTTTGTACATCAATTTGGAGAGAAACAACTTTTTATAATCCATGAACATGATGTAGCTCTCCTTTTATCTTTATTGATTTCTTTCATCAGTGTTTTGTTGTTAACTAGCACTGATTTTTTTTTAGATTTATCTCTAAGTATTTTTTTCTTTTTTTACTTGGTGCTGTTATCAGTGCTATTGCTTTTTAATTTTCAATGTCCAGTTGCTTATTGCTGTTACAGACTGTGGCCTATTTCCCTATCAGTTCTAGGGAATTTGGGGTAGATTTTTGGGGGTTTTCCACATAGACAATCAAAATTTTATGCAAATACAGTTTTACTTCTTCCTTACCAATATGTATTCCTTTTATTCTTTTTTCTTGACTTTTTATATTGGCTCATACTTTTTTTTTTTTAAAGATTTTATTTATTTATTTGACAGAGAGAGATCACAGCAGACAGAGAGGCAGGCAGAGAGAAGCAGGCTCCCCGCTGAGCAGAGAGCCCGATTCGGGACTCGATACCAGGACCCTGAGATCATGACCTGAGCCGAAGGCAGCGGCTCAACCCACTGAGCCACCCAGGCGCCCCTATATTGGCTCATACTTTTAACATGATGTTGGTTCTGGTAGCTTCAAGCATTCCTTGGCTGTGGCAATGTAACTGTAATCTCTGCCTGCCTCTTCACAAGGCTTTCTCTTTTGTGTGTCTGTGTCCTTTAATCCCTTACAAGGACACTTACTTGATTTAGGGCTTACCCTAAAACAGTGTGATGTCATCTTGATTCTTACCTTAATTACATGGACAAAAACTTTATTTTTAAATAAGATCATAATCGGATATTCAAAGTGAATGTGAATTTGGCGGGGGGCACTAAACCACATACCTTCCAGTCCTAATTTGCTGAGTGTTTTAAAAATCATGAGTGGTGGGGCGCCTGGGTGGCTCAGTGGGTTAAGCCTCTGCCTTCGGCTCGGGTCATGATCCCAGGGTCCTGGGATCGAGAGCCCTGCATCCAGCTCTCTGCTCAGCAGGGAGCCTGCTTCTCCCTCTCTCTCTGCCTATCTCTCTGCCTACTTGTGATCTCTCTCTGTCAAATAAATAAATAAAATCTTAAAAAAAAATCATGAGTGGCTGTTGAGTATTTTCAAATGTTCTTTTTGAATCTATTGAGATTATATTGCGGGTTTTCTTCTTGGTTTGTTATTATGGTAAGTTACATTAATTGATTTTTGAATGCTAAACCAGAATTGTATTCCTTGGATATACACTACTTGATCTTATACAGTATTCATTTTATATACTGCTAGATTCAATGTGTTAATATTTTGTGAAGGATTTTTTTTTAAATCTGTCAACACTGTAGGTACTGGCCTATAATTTTTTTTTTGTAATGTCTTTGGTTTTGATATTAATAGTAATGCTGGCTTCAAAAATGATTGGGAAATATTCTCTCATTGAATGGAATTGATATTTCTTTCTTAAATATTTAGTAGAATTTGCCCTATCAATTGTTAAAAGACTTTATTTAACTACATATTCAAGTTTCTTCCATACTTATATAACTATTCATGCTATCTCTTTCTGAGTGAATTTGGATAGTTTCTGTTTTTCAAGAAATTGGTTCATTTCATTTAAAATTGTTGAATTTATGGGCATAGAGTTGTTTAGTAGTCCTTTTCATACCTGTAAGGCCTTTAAGTGATGATATCTTTTATTTCTGATTTTGGTAATATGTGTCTTTTCTCTCTCTCCCTCTCTTTAGTTTATTTTTGGTTAGACTGGCTAGAGCTTTGTCAGTTTCATTGATTCCCCCCCCACCCCATCCCTACCCCCCGGAACCTACTCATAGTGAACCTAGTGATTTTTTTTTTTAAACACTTGATTTTATTGATTTGGTTTTCTATTTCATTGATTTCTGTTTAGTCTTTATTCCTGTCTTCTGCTTGCTTTGGATTGAATTTGTTCTTTTTTCTAGTTTCTAAAAGCAAAAACTCAGATTATGGATTTGATACCTTTCTTCTTTAATATAAGCATTTAATGGTATAAATTTCCCTTGAAAGTTAAAGCTATATCCCACCGATTAAGTCTTTTGTTCTTTTTAAGGAATAGAGAAGGGTATTGAGACAATTCATGCCCCTCCACAAAAACTCCTGTTTCCCTCCTCCAGTTCTGCACTGTTAGGGAGACTCAGGACTCTAGTAGTCTTTCTCTAAGTAGAGCCTGGTGGGATTCATGAAGATAAAATCTGCAAAAAGTATGCATTACTGCTATCTTTGCAGCATCCCCCCTACCCCCAGGGGTACTTTACCCTCTCTCACGAGTGCAGCTGTCTTTACCAATTTACCAGCCATACTAGCTGAACTCTTACTGATATCCTGCTGTGTTTTATCTCTGTATGCCCAAACTTATGTCCTATCTGTTCGTGCAGATACCTGTGTTTCTTTAGTTTTAAGGCCAGTTGATTGCCCTCTGACCTCAGCATTGTGATGGGTTCAAGGAAAAATGAGAACTTGCCATTTTTCTCGTTCTTTTAGTGTTGTGAGTTTGGAAGTGACACTGTCTCCAGTTCTCTACATCTCAAGACTATGGCTTTATTTATTTTTTTAAAAAGATTTTATTTATTTATTTGATACACAGAGACCACAAGTAGGCAGAGAGGCAGGCAGATAGAGAGAGAGAGAGGAGGAAGCAGGCTCCCCGCTGAGCAGAGAGCCCGATGTGGGGCTCGATCCCAGGACCCTGGGATCATGACCTGAGCCGAAGGCAGAGGCTTTAACCCACTGAGCCACCCAGGTGCCCCAAGACTATGGCTTTATTTTATAGCTCTCCTGTATTTTAGGAGATTGATAGTGTTTGTCCCCCAAGACAAAGTTAATTAACTCTTGGCCTGATGTTAATACTTACTGTATACATCACACTATATTGTATCTGAATATATTTGTCTCTACTATTAGCACACTGCTTGAAGGAGGCAAGACCTGTGTCTTCTATACCTAGTGCTTCCTGATCATTGAAAGGCATTGATATTTGCTTATTGAAGAGAATTATAGTAAAATTTTCATAGCACAGTGTGGTACATTGTAAAATGTTGAGTAAATATTTGTTGAATAATTTATGCATAAAAGGGCTTATTCAGATAGCATTTAGAAATTGAGTTAATTTGGGGCTACTGGGTGGTTCAGTCGTTTAAGCGACTGCCTTCAGCTCAGGTCATGATCCTGGGGTCCTGGGATCGAGCCCTCTGTTGGGCTACCTGCTTGTAGGGAGTCTGGTTCTACCTTTCCTCCCCACTCATGTTCCCTCTCGCTCTCTCTCAGATAAATAAAATCTTTTAAAAAAAAAGTTGAGTTAATTCTTGGCTCCTGGGTGGCACAGTCAGTTAAGCATCTGACTCTTGGTCTTAGCTTAGGTCATGATCTCAGGGTCGTGAGATCAAGCCCCACATCAGGCTCTGCATTCAGCACAGAGTCTGCTTGAGATTCTCTCTCCCTCTGCCCCCTCCTGCTTATGTGTGTGCACTCTCTCTCCAAAATCAATCAATCAATCAATCAATCAATCTTAAAAAAAAGAAAAGAAATTGAGTTAACTCATATTTGTCCACATTTCCGGATAGTTAAAAAAAAATTGGTTTGTTTTAAAATTCTGAATTAGGGGTGTGTGGGTGGCTCAGTTGGTTAAGCATCTGACTCTTGATCTCAGCTCAGTTCTTGATTTCAGGGTTGTGAGCTCAGGCCTCACATTGGGCTCTACACTGGGCATGGAGCCTACTCAAAAAACAAAACCAAAGGACGCCTGGGTGGCTCAGTTGGTTAAGCGGCTGCCTTCGGCTCAGGTCATGATCTCAGCGTCCTGGGATCTAGTCCCACATCGGGCTCCTTGCTCGGCAGGGAGCCTGCTTCTCCCTCTGCCTCTGCCTGTGCTCGCTTGCTCTCTCTCCCTCTCTCTGACCAATAAATAAATTAAACATAATCAATTTAGTTTAAAAAAACAAAACAAAACAAAGCAAAACTCTGAAATAATCATTCCTGTAATTTAAAATCTTGCAATGATTCAGACATTTAGTTGCATGAAAAATCTTTAGTTGCTCAACAAATTTTAATGAGGTTGAATTGTTTTGTGTTCCTTTTGACTTTTCTGGTAATATTGTTTACCTAAGAACTTCAGAAAGTAACAAATTAATACACTTTGCTTGTTTTTAAAATTCAAGTTGGGCTAGCTGTCATTTAAAAAGTGTGAAATAATATTCTCTTAGTAGTACTTAGAGCTAGGTTAGCTTAAGAATAATTTTTGTTCCTAAATCTTTATTTTAAATGAATAAATATAGGAAGCTTTTTTCAATCAACCTACATCTTTTCCAGATAAAATTTTCACCAGTAGCAAAAAAGTTGTTTGTGGTAACTGCAGTGAGTGCTGTATCTGTAATTTTTCTGGCCCATCACTTTAAAAGAAGACGTGGAAAGAAGAAAGGAAAAGCATTACCATGGGAACCAGAGCACCTTGTACTTGAATATACTAAAAGAGCAGCATCAGACAAAGGTAGGTGGAGATAGCTGAAGTCTAAAAAAAGAAATTTTATGTATAAATCATAACTGGAGTGCAGTGATTTCCGTGTTTCAGTCTCCAAAATTCCTATCCTTAATATTTAACTTACAGATAATACAGATTCATTTTAGAAAGATTAGAACATACAGATAAGCAAACAAAAAATTAAAATCACCTGATATTCTGGTACCTAGAAGTAATGACTGATAATACTTTGGCATTTATCTCTCCGTTTCTATTTGCATTTAAATATATTGAGACATACAGTTGGTTAAGCGGCTGCCTTCGGCTCAGGTCATGATCCCGGCGCCCTGGGATCGAGTCCCACATCGGGCTCCTTGCTCGGCAGGGAGCCTGCTTCTCCCTCTGCCTCTGCTGCCACTCTGTCTGCCTGTGCTCGCTCTCTCTCTCTCTCTCTCTCTCTGACAAATAAATAAATTAAAAAAAAATTTAAAAAAAATATTGAGACATAAAATTCTATATTATATAGAAGTAAATGGTATAAGTGAAATTATGATTATACCTTTTGTAGCTTTCTTGTAAGAAATTTAACAATATATAAGAATGTTTTTCTAGGTCCACAAATATATTTCTGTGCTATCTTTTTTTAAAAAAATTTTTATTTATTTATTTGACAGAGATCACAAGTAGGCAGAGAGTCAGGCAGAGAGAAAGGAAGGGAAGCAGGCTCCCTGCCGAGCAGAGAGCCTGACATGGGTTCCATCCCAGGACCCTGGGATCAGACCTGAGCTGAAGGCAGAGGCTTTAACCCACTGAGCCACCCAGGCGCCCCTGTGCTATCATTTTTAATATATACATAGTGTTAAATTTGAAAACACATACCCAATTTATTTAAGCAGTTCTCTGTTGTTCTCTTTAGAATGTTTTTCTTGCTTTCCATATACTTGTCTAATTATTTTCTTAGTGTATAAGTAGAAGTAGAATTGCTGGTCTTTCAAAGATAGTTTTTGTTAGAGATATAGTACATACTGCCAAAGTGTATCAATAACAATAATTTCTTGAGCATGCTGAGTTTCTTATCTATTAAATTTTAAATTTTAATTTATTATTTAGAGTATCATATGCTTTTGTGATTAATTTGTCCAGCAAATTATCAATGAACGACTATTTTTGTGCCAAGTACAATGAACATTGCAGTAATGATGGCTCTCACTTAATGAGATTATTAGATCTTGTATGTAATGCTAAATTCTGTGTATTCACTTCGTTATTTAACCTTCATAGCAATCCTAAGAATTAGTACTATATCCTGTGTTAGTTTTTAGACATAAAGAAAATTGAGATAAGGAAAACTTACGTGACCTGCTCAGGGACATATAAGTCCAGGAATTGAAGTGTCTTAACTGTTTTATTAAGGTGAACAAAGACAGTGTCTGCCATAGATGGATAGATAGGTGTTTAGGGGAGACAAATATAAAAAACTGATTATAATGTAATGTGATATGGATATAGTTTAGATGTAATTCAGGAAAGGAAGTGCTTATATTTCGTTAAATTTATAACTTGAATGTTTATAGTTGCCAGTATTTTTTTAGAAAGATTTTATTTTTAATCAGTCTCAGCACCCAAAATGGGACTCGAACTCATAAACCCAAGATCAAGAGTTACATGCTCTACTGACTGAGCAAGTTAGGCACACTAGTTGACAGTATTTTTATAGTGATTACAATAAGTTATTCAAATATTGCTCTAATTAATTAGTGAATATTTTATTCTTTATTTAGGAAGCAGAGTTTAGCAATGTTAAAAACAATTGTGAAGAGATGTAGATTTTAATAGTGGTGTACATTTAATAATTTACACAATTGAGTGAAATGAATTTTAAAATTAGAAGCTTTCTGAATGAATACAATATAAACTTTGAGATTTTTACCTGAAATTTATCATTGGAGTTACTAATACTTCTAATATTATTGATATATTTGTTTGGTAGGTTCAAGTTGTTCCAGTAGTAGACAGAATTTGACCTTATCTTTAAGTTCCGCCAAAGACAAAGGATCTCAGTCTTATAACTATGCTAATGGAGGACTTTTCAGTAAATACTCAGGTTCTGCACAGAGTTTAGCCTCTGTAAGTAATGAAAAAAATTATTATTTTATAGATTTGCTTTTGTGTCTTTAGTTATCTATTTGTTTAAATGTCATATAATTATAGATAGCCCTTGGTATGGAAATAACCTTAAATCATCTGGTTGTGTCTGTTTTCTTTAAGCAAGTAAAGTTTTCCTTTTGCTAAATAACAAGACTTTTTGGTTCCAGCTTTCTTTGAGTAAGTGATGTGGACAAATGGATCCTGTAGAATAGTGTTGATGTGGAAGAATTGCTTCAGAACTAGCTGTTTTGCAAAAAAGCTGCAAAACTAGCTGTTCTGCAAAAAAGTTGTTCTGCAAAACAGCCAACCTTTGTACTAGGTCACAAAATAATGAGCCTGGGTAGGTAAAAGTGTGTGGCTTGCTGAAGCCAAGTGTGGAGTTCCTCACCTTATTATTTGGAGCATTAATGTAGTTAATTGAATGACAAGTGAGGAATAAAGTTAGTATTTGTTGAAGTTTAATATAGTAAAAATGTATAAAATAGGTAGGATATATATTTGCTACTAAATAAAGAAGAGGCAAAAAATGTATAGTGATAAATGTGTTCCTGATCCTCTTGGTTCTCCTCCTTAGAGATAAGTAAGATTGGTAATTTCCAATAAATATTGGTAATAGATGGCAACATATGTACTTCTGGGAGCATATGGCTCTACCATCATGTATATTCATTATTTTAAATAGTTTATTGAGGACCATGTTCTGTACCTTGCTTCTATATTTTGTTGGACTATATAGCTGTCCCATTCTTAAGTGCCTAAAAATATACTAAATTTTTAAAGGCTATTCTGTGGTAGGAACATCTAGATCAAAGGCCTATAGGCTTTCATTTCCTCTTTAAAACTTAACAGGGTAATGAAGTATATGCCCATTCTATAATCTGAACTTACTCTGTGTCAGAGAAGTTCCTCTGTTTTTAAATTTTTCAACTGAAAGTTGAAGCTGTGCTTTTTAACTACTAAGTAGAGAAAGGGAGTTTCATGATAAATATGAGTAGAAAGTCATTAGAATCACTTTACTGTACTGGCCTCAGCTGACCTCATCATTCCACTGCCAGGGTTATGAACCCAGATTTCTGCCTTTTACTGAGTGCCTAAACAAGGCAACAGATTTGGAAAGGAGGGGCAAAGGGTCCACAGAACTTGGTAATTGGATATGAGAGGTGTGGGAAGAGAAGTTAAAGACAACTTTCTGTTTTCTGGTTTGGGAAATTTTGGGGATGGAAGTATTGTTAGTGAATCTGAGAGGAGGGAAAGATTTGTTTTGGGAAGTTACAGAGCTCCTTTTTCATATAGTTAGTTGAAGATGCCAGCAGAAGAGCTGAGTAGAATCACCAAATATTTCTACCAGATGGGAATATGGGCTAAATTTCTTTTTTTTTTTTAAAGATTTTATTTATTTATTTGACAGACAGAGATCACAAGTAGGAAAGAGCCAGGCAGGAAGATAGAGGAGGAAACAGGCTCGCCGCGGAGCAGAAAGCCCGATGTGGGGCTTGATCCCAGGACCCTGGGATCATGACCTGAGCCGAAAGCAGAGGCTTTAATCCACTGAGCCACCCAGGCGCCCTAAGTTTCTTTATTTTTATTTTTTAAAAGATATATTTATTTGCTTTGAGAGAGAGAGAGAGAATGTGAGTTCCCACAAGTGGGGAGAAGGGAAGACAGAATCCCAAGCAGACATCCTGCTGAGCACAGAGCCCAACCCTGGGCTTGATCTTATTACTCAGGAGATTATGTCCTGAGCTGAAATCATGAGTTGGACATTTACTCGACCAAATCGCCTAAGAGCTCCTAGATTTATTTAAAAAGGACAGAACTGGAAGTAGAGACTAGGTAGTCATTTACATGGAGGAGACTGAAATGATTGGCTCAGTGCACCTTGCTAGAGAAGGGAAGATGATAGAGGCTTTTCAGTTATAGTTATCGTTTAGCAGAGAATCAGCATTGTTAACAAATTCTGAGAAGGAAATAAGCTAGTTACCTCAAACCAAAGTAGGTGTGGATAAAATTTATAAGGAAATGCTTAATTAAACAGTAAACTACAAAAGTAACTGCTTGATTTTTTTATGGAAATAACTGATTTTTGTTTGAAATACTCTCTGTGCATTTTTCAGCAAACAAAGGCTTAAAATACTTAGGGTCTTATGACTCCTAATTGAATATAATGAGAACTGTTTCTTCAGGTAGGAATTACTTGGGTTGTTTCACCAGGAATAGGGTTTATGTAAACAATTTGTAAATATAAATGATTGCAAAATGTTTTCACAAAACAGATTTTGAAGTAACTTTTGTTGATCTTAATTTTAGGTCCAGAGTGTCAATTCTTGTCATAGCTGTGCTTGCGGCAATTCTAACTCCTGGGACAAAGCAGATGAAGATGATATTAAACTTGTTAATATTCCTGTGACCACTCCTGAGAACTTATACTTGATGGGTAGGAATAACATAATAAAGTTTTAAGATATACTCATATTTAATATGAAACTAAAAAATGATGAATTATTTTAAGAGAAAAAACATAATTTTAAAATGTTCTTATATCTGTTGAATCTAGTATACATAAAATAACCTGATATATTAGTTTCTGGAGGATGCTCTAACAAATTACCACAAACTTGGTCATTTAAACAGCAGAAATGTATTCTCTCAGAGTTTTGGAGGCCAGAAGACTGAATCATTATCACTGGGCTGGAATCAAGGTATCATTAGAGCTATACTTCCTCTGGAGGCTTAGGGGAATATCTGTTATTTGCTCTTCCCAGCTTTTGATGGCTTTTGGCTTGTGCCTTTCCATCAACACCTCCTCTCTGTGTACCAAATCTCCCTCTGCCTCTTACTGGTACAGTCGTGATTGGATTTAGGGTCCACCAAATAGTCTAGGATAATCTCCCCATGTTAAATTCCTTAATTTAATCACTTCTTCAAAGAACCCTTTTCTTTGTACAGTAATGTTTACAGTTCCAAGACTAAGAGCTGACATCTTTGGATGGCCATTATTCAGTATGTCACACTCATCTAAGGGTACTAATTGAGAAAAATACACAGCCAAGAATACTATATCCAGCTAGGCTGTCATTGAAAATAGAAGGAGAGATAAAAAGCTTCCAGGACAAACAGAAAATAAAAGAATTCATGATCACCAAACCAGCCCTACAAGAAAGGAGTCCTCTAATCAAAGAGAGAGCCTGAAATTAACAAAGACTAGAAAGGAGCAGAGACAATATACAGTAACAGTCACCTTATAGGCAATACAATGGCATTAAATTCATATATTTCAATAGTTACCCTGAATGTAGATGGGCTAAATGCCCCAATCAAAAGACACAGGATATCAGATTAGATAAAAAAACAAAACCCATAGATGTGCTGTCTGCAAGAGACTCACTTTAGACCCCAAGACATCTCCAGATTTAAAGTGAGGGGGTGGAAAACCATTTATCATGCCAATGGACATCAAAAGAAAGCTGGGATGGCAATCCTTGTATCAGACAAATTAGATTTTAAAACAAAGACTATAATAAGAGATGAGGAAGGACAGTACATCATACTTAAAGGTCTATCCAACAAGAAGACCTAACAATTGTAAATATTTATTCCCCTAACATGGGAGCAGCCAATTAATAACAAAATCAAAGAAACACATCAACAATAATGGTAGGGGACTTTAATACCCCCCTCACTGAAATGGACAGATGATCTAAGCAAAAGAGCAATGAGGAAATAAGCGCTTTATTTATTTTTTTTTAAGATTTTATTTATTTATTTGTCAGAGAGAGAGGGAGAGAGAGCGAGCGAGCACAGGCAGACAGAGTGGCAGGCAGAGGGAGAAGCAGGCTCCCCGCCGAGCAAGGAGCCCGATGTGGGACTCGATCCCAGGACGCTGGGATCATGACCTGAGCCAAAGGCCGCTGCTTAACCAACTGAGCCACCCAGGCGTCCCGAAATAAGGGCTTTAAATGACACACTGAACCAGATGGACTTCACAGATACATTCAGAACATTCCATCCCAAAGCAACAGAATACATATTCTTCTCTAGAGCACATGGAACATTCTCCAGAATAACAGGGTCACAAATCAGTTCTCAACCACTACCAAATGATTGGGATCATTCCCTGCCTATTTTCAGACCACAGTGCTTTGAAACTCGAACTCAATCACGAGGAAAGTTGGAAAGAACTCAAATACATACAGGCTAAAGAGCATCCTACTAAAGAATGAATGGGTCAACCAGGAAATTAGAGAAGAATTAAAAAAAAATTCATGGAAACAAATGAAAATGAAAACACAACTGTTCCAAATCTTTGGCATGCCCAAAGGCGGTCCTAAGAGGAAAATATATAGCATACAAGCCTTTCTCAGGAAACAAAAAAGGTCTCAAATGTACAACCTAACCCTACACCTAAAGAGTTGTAGAAAGAGCAGCAAATAACCATAAACCCAGCAAGAGAAGAGAAATAATATGATCAGAGCAGAAATCAATGAAATAGAAACCAAAAGAAGAGCAGAACAGATCAACAAAACTAGGAGCTGGTTTTTTAAAAGAATTAATAAGATGGATAAACCCCTGGTCAGACTTATCAAACAGAAAAGAAAAAGGACCCAAATTAATAAAATCATGAATGAAAGAGGAGAGATCACAACCAATACCAAAGAAATACAAACAATTATAAGAACGTATTATGAACAACTCTATGCCATCAAATTAGACAGTCTGGAAGAAATGGATGCATTCTTGGATATGTTAAACTACCAAAACTGAACCAGGAAGAAATAGATAACCTGAGCAGCCCCATAACCCACAAGGAAACTGAAGCAGTAATCAAAAATCTCCCAACAGGGTGCCTGGGTGGCTCAGTTTGTTGAGCGACTGCCTTCGGCTCAGGTCATGATCCCGGACTTCTAGGATCGAGCTCCTGGCTCCTTGGGGAGTCTGCTTCTCCCTCTGACCTTCTCCTCTCTCATGCTCTCTCTCACTCATTCTCTCTCAAATAAGTAAATAAAATCTTAAAAAAAAAAAAAAAAATCTCCCAACAGGGCACCTGGGTAGCTCAGTGGGTTAAGCCTCTGCCTTCAGCTCAGGTTATCATCTCAGGGTCCTGGGATTCAGCAGGGAGCCTGCTTCCCCCCCCTCTCTCCACCTGCTTCTCTGCCTACTTGTGATCTCTGTCAAATAAATAAATAAAATCTTAAAAAAAAAATCTCCCAACAAACAAGAGCCCAGGGCCAGATGGCTTCCCAGGGGAATTCTACCCAACATTTAAAGAAGAATTAATACCTATTCTCCTGAAACTGTTCCAAAAAATAGAAATAAAAGGAAAACTCCCAAACTCATTTTTTGAGCCCAGCATTACCTTGATCCCCAAACCGGACAAAGACCCTATCAAAAAGGAGAGTTACAGACCAATATCCCTGATGAACATGGATGCAAAAATTCTCACCAAAATACTAGCTAATAGGATCCAACAGTACATTAAAAGGAATATTCACCATGACCAAGTTGGATTTATTCCTGGGCTGCAAGCTTGGTTCAATATCCGTAAATCAATCAGTGTGATGCAATACATTAATAGAAGAAAGAACGAGAACCCTATGATACTCTCAATAGATGCAGAAAAAGCATTTGGCAAAGTACAGTATCCTTTCTTGATCAAAACTCTTCACAGTGTAGGGATAGAAGGTATAAACCTCAATATCATTAAAGCCATCTATGAAAAACCCACAGTGAATATCATTCTCAATGGGGAATAACAGAGCTTTTCCCCTAAGATCAGGAACATGGCAGGATGTCCACAATTAACACTGCTATTCAACATAGTACTAGAAGTCCTAGCCTCAGCAATCAGACAACAAAAAGAAATGAAATGCATCTGAATTGGCAAAGAAGTCAAACTCTCACTCTTTGCAGATGATAAAATACTTTATGTGGAAAACCCCAAAAGACTTCATCCCAAAACTGCTAGAACTCATACAGGAATTCAGTAAAGTGGCAGAATATAAAATCAATGCACAGAAATCAGTTGCATTTCTTTTTCTTTTTCTTTTTAAATATGGAACACTTCGCGAATTTTTGTGTCATCCTTGCGCAGGGGCCATGCTAATCTTCTCTCTTCCAATTTTAGTATATGTGCTGCCGAAGAGAGCACCAATCAGTTGCATTTCTATACACCAACAACAAAACAGAAGAAAGAGAAATTAAAGAGTCAATCCCATTTACAGTTGGACCTAAAACCATAAAATGCCTAGGAATAAATCTAACCAAAGAGACAAAGAATCTGTACTCAGAAAACTATAGAATACTCATGAAAGAAATTGAGGAAGACAAAGAAATTGAAAAACATTCCATGTTCATGGATTGGAAGAATAAATATTGTGAAAATGTCTATGCTGCCTAAAGCAGTCTACACATTCAATGATGTCCCTATCAAAATGCCATCAACTTTTTTCACAAAAATGGAACAAATAATCCTAAAATTTGTATGGAATCAGAAAATACCCCAAATAGCCAGAAGAATGTTGAAAAAGAAAAGCAAAACTGGTGGCATCACAATTCCGGACTTCGGGGTGCCTGGGTGGCTCAGTCGTTGAGCTCCTGCCTTTGGCTCGGGTCATGATCCTGGGGTCCTGGGATCGAGCCCCACGTTGGGCTCCCTGCTTAGCGGGGGACCTGCTTCTCCCTCTCACACTCCTCCCGCTTGTGTTCCCTCTCTCACTGTCTTTCTCTGTCAAATAAATAATATCTTTAAAAAAACAAAACAAAACAATTCCGGACTTCAAGCTTTATTACAAAGCTGTAATCATCAAGACAGTATGGTATTGGCACAAAAACAGACACAAAGATCAGTGAAGCAGAATAGAGAGCCCAGAAATGGACCCTCAACTCTATGCTCAACTAATCTTCAACAAAGCAGGAAAGAATGTCCAATGGATAAAAGACAAATGATGCTGGGAAAACTGGACAGCCGCATGGAGAAGAATGAAACTGGACCATTTCCATATACAATACACAAAAACTTACTCAAAATGGATGAAAGACCTCAATGTGAGATGGAAATCCCTCAAAATCCTTGAGAACACAGGCAGCAACCCCTTCGACCTCTGCCACAGCAATGTCTTCCTAGAAACATCGTCAAAGGTGAGGGAAACAAGGGCAAAAATGAACTATTGGGACTTCATCAGGATAAAAACCTTTTGCATAGCAACGGAAACAGTCAACAAAATCAAAAGACAACAGACAGAATGGGTGAATGGGAGAAGATATTTGCAAATGACATGTCAGATAAAGGGTTACTATTCAGAATATATAAAGAACTTATCAACCTCAATACCCAGAGAATAATCCAATCAAGAAATGGGCAGAAGACATGAACAGACATTTCTGCAAAGAAGACATCCAAATGGCCAACAGACACATGAAAAAGTGCTCAACATCCCTTGGCGACAGGGAAATATAAATCAAAACCACAACGATATACCACCTCACATCATTCGGAATGGCTAAAATTAAAAAGTCAGGAAGCAACAGATGTTGGCAAGGATGCAGAGAAAGGGGAACCCTCCTGCACTGTTGGTGGGAATGCAAGCTGGTACAGGCACTCTGGAAAACAGTATGGAGGTTCCTCAGAAAATTGAAAATAGAGCTACTCTACAATCCAGCAACTACAGTCCTGGGTATTTATCCCAAAGATGCAAATGTAGTGATCCAAAGGGCATGTTCACCCTGATGTTTATAGCATCAATGTCCACAATAGCCAAACTATGGAAAGAGCCTCAACGTCCATCAGCAGGTGAATGAATAAAGAAGCTATGGTATATATTTACAATGGAATATTATGTAGCCATCATAAAAGGAAATCTTGCCGTGGATGGAACTAGAGGGTATTACGCTAAGCAAAATAAGTCAATCAGAGAAAAACAATTATCATATGATCACACTAATATGAGGAATTTGAGAAACAAGACAGAGGATCATGGGGGAAGAGAGGAAAAATGAAATAGGATGAAACCAGAAGGGGAGGCAAACTATAAGAGACTCTTAATCTCAGGAAGCAAACTGAGGGCTGCTGGAGTGGAGAGGGATGGGAGGGATAGGGTGGCTGGGTGATGGACACTGGAGAGGATGTGTGCTATGGTGAGTGCTGTGAATTGTGATGAATCACAGACCTGTACTCCTGAAACAAATAATGTATTATATCTTAATAGAAAAATGTGTTACACTCTTCTGGCCTGATTTGTTGATACTTTTTAAAAGATATACTTTTTAATTTTATTTATTTACTTTTTAAATACTTTATTTATTTATTTGAAACAGAGAGAGATACGAGAAAGAGCATGAGCAGGGAGGAGAGGCTCAATCTCAGGACCCAGTGATCATGACCTGAGTAGAAGGCAGATACTTGGCCGACCGAGCCACCTAGGAGCCCTACTTATTTATTTGAGAGAGAGAGAAAGTAAGGAGAGGGACAAATGCAGAGGGAGAGAGAATCTCAACCGGACTCCAAGCTGAGCGCAGAGCCTGATCCAGGGCTTGATCTCATGACCCTGAGGTCATGACCTAAACCGAATCCAAGTCAGATGCCTAACAGATTGAGCCACCCAGGTGGCCCTATTTATTTTTATTTTAAGTGCCCAACATGGGGCTTGAACTCAAGACCCTGAGATGAAGAGTTGAATGCTTTACCAAGTGAGCCATCCAGTCACCCCTAAGTTAAGTAGCTTTAAAAGATATTTTTTCTGGGGGTCCTGAGTGGCTCGGTTGGTGGGGTGACTGCTTTCGGCTCAGGTCATGATCCTGGAGTCCCGGGATCGAGTCCCGCATTGGGCTCCCTCTTGGCAGGGAGTCTGCTTCTCCCTCTGTCCTTCCCCCTCACGCTCTCTCTCCCTCTCAAATAAATAAAATCTTTTTTAAAAAAAGGAAGATAGGGCGCCTGGGTGGCTCAGTGGGTTAAAGCCTCTGCTTTTGGCTCAGGTCATGATCCCAGGGTCCTGGGATCGAGCCCCACATCGGGCTCTCTGCTCCGCGGAGAGCCTGCTTCCTCCTCTCTCTCCCTGCTTGCCTCTCTTGCCTACTTGTAATCTCTGTCTGTCAAATAAATAAATAAAATAAAATAAAAAGAAGATATTTTTTCTTTCGTATGTCTAGAAAAATTGAAATTTTGAAATATTTTGGTTTCGTTTGAACTACGGTATTGGTAAGGTTTTTTTTTTTACTTGGAGAAAAAGAAGCACATATTCACCTTTATTTCCCCATAAAAGCTGTCTAGCTGAGGGGATATGGAATTTCTAGTTGGACTGTACTGTTTGATGGGTTATCCCATAGTTTTGTAGATTTTTAATTGACTCAGCAATTTATCCATCCAAATCAACAAGATGGTATCATGTAGTTTAAGAAACCTTTTGTTGGGAAAAAAAGATGGAAAAACCTTACTCTAGGGGGTGCCTGGGTGGCTCAGTCAGTTAAGCATCTGCCTTTGTTGTGATCCCAGGTTCCTGGGATCAAGCCCCACATGGGGCTCCCTGCTCAGCAGGGAGTCTGCTTCTTTCTCTCCCTCTCTCCCTCCTCCTTGCTTATGCTTTCCCTCTGTCAAGTAAATAAAGAAAGCAAGAAAGAAAACCTTTATTCTAGACTTAGTATGGTATTTCCTCTCAGCTTTACTCTTTCCTTCTGACAACCTCTTATAAACCTGATAGCTTTTTATCAACTAGTTTCTTCTATTTACCTGTCTTTTTAATTTAGGGGGATATATTGAAAGATAGTTGTGTGAATATAAAAATTAGCCTTTGTTGGACTTTTGATGAACTCATGGTACTGTTCTAGAAAAATCCAAAGCACGCTAGAAATTTGAGTTATATTAAAAAAAAAAAAGGCGGGGGGTGCCTGGGTGGCTCAGTCATTAAGCGTATGCCTTCAGCTCAGGTCATGATCCCAGAGTTCTAGGATCAAGCCCCACATCAGGCTCCTTGCTCAGCAAGAAGCCTGCTTCTCCCTATCCCACTATCTGCTGCTTGTGTTTCCTCTCTTGATCGCTCTCTGTCAAATAAATAAATAAAATCTTTAAAAGAAATTATACTTCAAGAAAAAATTAAAAAGAAAACATATTGGTCATTTCTCTCTGATTTTTGGTTGAGTAGTACTATAGACCTAGAATATATTGGGAAATTAAAATTCTGTTAAGGAATGAGGTGAACATAACATTACTCTTTAGTGCCAAAATTATATTCAGACTGTGCCATTGTTGATAACTATATGAAAAAGACTTTGGCTCCAAATAATTTTATTTTGGCATTTTTTTTTCTTGTTTACAACTGCTCTGTTCTTAATTCATAGGTATGGAATTGTTTGAAGAGGCGTTGCGTCGATGGGAGCAAGCTCTCACCTTTCGAAATAGACAGGCTGAAGATGAAGCCTGTAGTTCCATTAAATTGGGTGCGGGAGATGCCATTGCCGAAGAAAGTGTAGATGTAAGGGTGATTTATCTGAGAGTCACTTTCATAGTATTGGAAGAATTAGACAATGTTTAATGTGACTCAGTGTACTTGCTTTTTGTGGCATTTAATAGAACTGGGTTTTTTGGGTTTGGTTGTTTTTTTGTTTGTTTGTTTGTTTGTTTGTTTTTTGTTTCCCTTGGGATAATGTGGACATATGTCATATTGGGCCTTTTCTGTTCAGTTAATTATTAAATCCCAAATTTGCAATTCATGATCAAGTTCCCTGATTTTCCAAGGATATAGAGGATTCAGCTAATATAATTTCTAAAGGGATTTTTAAAAAAGTTTCCTTTATACTTCATGTTTAATTAAGTGCCATTATATCCATAAAAGCTACGTAGAGTTAGAGCGGGACTGGTACTTAATGATCATCTCGGCTAGTGATTCTCAAATTTGAGCATGCATCAGAATCATCTGAAAGTCTTGTTAAAACAGACTTTAGTTTCTAATTCAGGGGCAGGTAGGTCTTGAGAATTTGGGTTTCTAGCAACTACTTGGATGATACTAATGTTGCTGGTCAGGGATCTTACTTTGAGAACCCCTGATCCAGTTTTGCCATTAAAATTAGAGGTAGAGAAGCTGAATCCCTGAGAACTGAGGTGACCTGGCCAAAAGCCCAGCTAGAACCCAGTGCTGTCACCACCAAACAGTTGCTCCTCTTATCCCACACTTTCTCTGCCTTTCATTTGAGAGTGGAAGGTATTGAGGATTTTAACATTAGAATCTAATATTTGCTGTGTGTACTTTTTCTCTCCTTGTAGGATATTATTAGTACTGAATTTATCCATAAACTTGAAGCTCTGCTGCAAAGAGCATATCGTCTTCAAGAGGAGTTTGAAGCTACTCTGGGGGCATCTGATTCTAATTCCCTTGTTAATGATATCGGTAAGATGGATATTTATATGGTTTTTATGAAATGTGAATTTTTTCTTTTATATTCTTGGAATCATTTGCTTAAGTATATTAATATGGTTGCATATTTTTTTAGAAAATAGTCAAGAGAAAAAAGTTCTATCATAACTACTGGGTTTTATCTTTCAATTTTATTTTTCTAGCAAGAACTTAATGCCCTCAAGATAAAATGTCAAATGCTTACCATAGGTAGGATTCTATCTTTGTTTTATTTTATTTATTTATTTATTTTATCTTTGTTTTAAGATTACATTCTTTTTTTTTTTTAAAGATTTTATTTATTTATTTGCCAGAGAGAGAGCGAGCGAGCACAGGCAGGCAGAGTGGCAGCAAAGGCAGAGGGAGAAGCAGGCTCCCCGCTGAGCAAGGAGCCTGATGTGGGACTCGATCCCAGGATGCTGGGATCATGACCTGAGCCAAATAGCTGCTTAACCAACTGAGCCACCCAGGCGTCCCTTAAGATTACATTCTGATTGAAAGAATGCCAGTCCAAGTGTTGGAGAGAGGAAGAAAATGAACAATAATATAAAATAGGACAGAGGCACACCTCAAAAATGTGCATGCAGCTCATGGCATACATTTAAAATATTTTAAGTAATTCTGTTTCTTGAACCCCATTGTAACTGCAGGCTTGATTTTCACATCAGTAGTCAGGACATGCATTATTATATACCATTACTCATATTTCCTATTTTAAAGAGAAAAGAACTTCGGAAAAGGCTTAAGTGACCTCTTCAAAGGGATGAATGTTTTGAATTGCTTTCTTGAATTCTGAAAATGTTCCAAAGAATGAAGACAAAAGTACATTGCATCTCTTTTTGGTAAAAATAACTTTTTTTAGGTTTGAGGAGAATTGTTATTTTTGAGGAATAAAAATAGTTAAGGAGTATTAAAGTTCTTCACATTTTTTTCTGAACATACTATACTAAAAGTGGCAACATTTTGAAATGCTTATGTATATATATGTATTTTGAATTTAGGTAAAAGATTTCATTTGTATTAGAATTAATAAATTACTCTTTAGGGTGCCTTGCTGGCTCAGTTGGAAGGCGTGGGACTTTTTATCTTGAGTTGTGAGTTTGAGCCCCACGTTGGGTATAGAGATTACTAAAAAAATAAACTTAAAAAGAAAAGAATTATTGTTTATATGTCACAGGGTTATATGAAGCCTCTTTTTTTATTATTTTTTTTAAAGATTTTATTTATTTATTTGATTTATATTATTTGGAGGCAACTTAAAGCTAGTAGTCATAAATAAAGATGTTAACTTTAGAGGGGCTTGAGTGAATTTAAACCAAATACTGATCTGATTTCAGTGAATACTTCACTGCTCTGGAATTTGATTTGTCTGATTTGATGAAATTAAATTTTTTTTCTCTTAAGAATTTGATAGGTTTTCAAGGTTGGAAGATTTCCCAGCAGTCATCTAATTTATCTCCTTTCCCCTCTGCCCTGTACTTAATAACCTGCCATTGCTTGCATGTTACCATGTGCCAAGCCCTTTGCTGAGCACTTACATAACACTGTAATTTCTTGTCTCCCTCAGGTACTATACTGAGTGAATATTATCTCACTTAATCTTCACAACAACTTTTACAAGATAAATATAGTTGTCATTCTCGTTTTTCAAATGGGGAAAGAAGAAAGGAGATAGTGAGTAACTTCCCTAGGGTTGTATGGCTATCAAATGACAGAACCCAGATTTGGACTGAGGCAGGCTAACCAGAGTTCATATTCTGAACCACCATGCTATTCCCTCACACTTTGTAAGACAGATACCTTCTTTGAATGGGATGATTGACTGTGAACTCTGTGAGTGGAGTATACCTACTGGCAAAGTTCCCTTTGGGAGATGTAATCTTGGAGCAGGTACAAGAGTCACACAACTGGACTGTGTGGAAATCTCACAGCTGCTAAAGTAAGGGAATATTTCTTGTGGTAGTATTTATTTATTGAAAAGATTTTATTTATTTGAGAGAGAGAGAGTGGGCATGCATATGCATGCACAGGATGGGGGAAGGGCAGAAGGGAAGGGAGAGGAAGAGAAAAGAATCCCAAGCAGACTCTGTGCTAAATGAGGAGCCCAATATGGGGCATGATCTCATGATCCTGAGATCATGACCTGAGATGAAACCAAGAGTTGGACTCTTAACTGACTGAGCCACTTGGGCGTCCCTGTGGTGATTTATTTAATATGGATCTTCCTTTCCTTAAAAAATTTTTCCTTCTTCCATATGTGTGTGGGGATCTGAGATTAACTTTTGCATCTTTCCTCCTCTCTCAGGCCCTCTAGGCACTCTAGACATATTTTGCTCATTTTGTAGAAGGAGGTTATCAAGGTTTAATCCAAGGACAAAAGAAGAGAGCTACTATTCTTACCTGAGGGAAATAGTGCCAGCTGAATTTAAAGTTTCTATTTATTTATTTTGTAATCTTTACACCCAGTGTGGGTTTTGACCTCATGACCCTGAGATCAAGAGAAACGCGCTCTTCCAGCTGAGCCAGTCAGGGGCCCCAGTACCAGATGAATTTAGTGTAGTGCTTTAATGATTACTCTAATGGATTACCTTTTGGCCTATACCTCCATAATAACTGAAAGCACAGAGTCCAGATTCACATAACTGAGTTCATATCCTTCACCATTTATTAGCTATGTGATTATATAACTTGTGTAAACCTCAGCTTCCTTATCTGAGAAATGGGCATATAATACCTATTTTCAAAATAATTATAAGAATTAAATGAAGTAATACGTATAGTGTGCTAGGTACAGGGTAACAGTGTTTATTAGCTTGGAATTTGGAACTTCTCTGGGACACTCAGGAAAGCTGTAGGGTTTTTTGTTTTGTTTTGTTTTGGGGGGAGGGTTTGTTGTTGTTGTTATTTTTACCTTGCTCCTATATTTGCTAATTTTGAGATAGTCTTTATCTGGCAGTACCTGGCAAGTTCAGTCAGTAGGTTGTGTGACTCTTGATATCAGGGTTGTGAGTTCAAGCCCCATGTTGGGTGTGGAGATGACTTAAAAATAAAATCTTTAAAAAAATTAAAAAAATTAAAATATAATTTCTTGTCCACTGATAACATTTTCATGTTTTCCAGTGATGCTATAATTTTTTCCATTAATTTTTTTTTTCTGTCATTTTCAATGGGCCTTTGGGAAGAAGAAGAAGTAAATGCCTGTGCTCTGCTATCTTGAAATAGAAATTCTGGACATTATAATCACAGAGTCCAAGGACCACATTAGCTTTTCTACCATTAAGCTTTATCTTCCCTCATTTATTCTTGTGCAGTTGTTGTTTTGGACCCAAGTTTTAGATGTTTTATCTATTATTCTTACTAAATTGTCATTTGAGCCATCATTCTGAATTGTTGAGTCATTTAGATTTTGATTTGATATCCCTTTCAGCTATCAGTCTCCCGTTTGGTCAGTCTGGTCTAGTTGGTCATCAGTGCTCTCATTGAAACCATTAACAAAAAAAAAAAAAATTTTTTTAAAGATTTTATTTATTTATTTGAGAGAGAGAGAGTGAGAGAGAGCATGAGAGGCGAGAAGGTCAGAGGGAAAAGCAGACCCCCCATGGAGCTGGGAGCCCGATGTGGGACTCGATCCTGTGACTCCAGGATCGTGACCTGAGCTGAAGGCAGTCGCTCAACCAACTGAGCCACCCAGGCGCCCCAACAAAAAATATTTAAAGGAAAGCTTGTTAGCCTCTACTCACGATACTTTTTTAAAAAATATATTTTATTTATTTATTTGAGAGAGAGCAAAGAGCACAAGCAGGGGGAGCGGCAGGCAGAGGGAGAAGCAGACTACCCTTGAGAAGGGAGCCCAATGTGGGGCTCAGTCCCAGCACCCTGGAATCACCACCTGAGCGAAGGCCGATGCCTAACTGACTGAGCCACACAGACATCCCTACTCATGACACTTCTGAAACCAAGTGTGTGTTTCCCATATCAAGCAATTCTGCAATTCTCTTTAGACACCAAATGGATGTCCTACAGTTTAATTCAGTTCTGACACTAACTTCCCAGAGTTTACACAGACCCCACAGATGAAGGGCTCTGCCTTACAAGATTGCCCTCCACTCCACTCCACTTGCCAATTACAAGTCCAGGTTTCCCATACTTCTGACCAACCGTCAATAAATTGGGAGTTCCAGGTCCCTCCTTAAGTTCGACAGTTTGCTAGAACAGCTCACAGAACTTAGGGAAACACTTTACTGCCTATCACCAGTTTATTATAAAAGGTATTAACTCAGGAACAATCAAATGGAAGAGATGCATAGGACAAGGTATGGGAAATAGGCATAGGGCTTTTATGCCCTCTACAGGTGCATGAGCATCCCAACACTTTGATGTGTTCTCTAACCTGGCAGCGCTCTGAACCCTAGTTTAGGGTTTTTATGGAGACTCCATTAATGGAGGCAGGATTGATTAAATCATTGGCCACTGGTGATTAATGTCCTCCTCGGGTCTTTTCCTGTCAGGAATTGAGTTTGGAGCTGAAAGTTCCAGCCTTCTAGTCTTTTTTTTTTTTTTTTTTTTTAAAGATTTTATTTATTTATTTGACAGACAGATATCACAAGCAGGCAGAGTGGCAGACAGAGAGAGAGGAGGAAGCAGGCTCCCCGCCGAGCAGAGAGCCCGATGCGGGGTGCGGGGCTTGATCCCAGGATCCTGGGACCACGACACGAGCCGGAGGCAGGGGCCCTAACCCACTGAGCCACCCAGGCGCCCCCAGCCTTCTAGTCTTATGGTTGGTCCCTTGGTAAACATCCTCCACCTCCAGAAGTCACTCATTAGCATAAATTCTAGTTGTGAAAGGAGCTTATTATGAATAACAAAGACACTCCCCTCACCCCCATCATTTAGGAAATTCTAGGAGTTTTAGGAGCTCTCTGCCAAGAATTGGGATTGAATATATATATTATCATGTCCCAACACCACATCTTAAAGTGGGCAAAGCCAGTGTCAGAGATCTGAGGTATGATACTTTCAAGTTGCCTTATGTCACTAAGAAATTCAACTGATTCTACTTTCAAATTTTTTCATCTTGATCATAAAAATATCATGGGATACTTACTTATATATCATGTCAAAATGAGTGTATATTTATATACTTAACCATTAATTTAGGAAAATGTAATTTTTTTTTTTAAAGAGACTAATATGGGGACACCTGGGTGGCTCAGTTGGTTAAACGTCTGACTTAATTTTGGCTCAGGTCATGATCTCGGTTATCTTTTTTTGAAAGATTTTTTAAAATTCTCTCTTTCCCTCTCCCTGTGCCCTTCCTCCTACTCCCCTTCCAAAAAAAAAAGGCTAATATCACTTCACATTTTTTGGGAAATATTGTTGATACTGAGCTATATCATAGGTGAGTATTTGCCATTAAGTCTTTATAGCTGGTTTTATATTTGTAAATCATCTTAGTTTTAGAAGTCACACGTGTCAGGTTTTATTGACCTCAGCAAAACTTACTTCACTAATTTAGAGTTCAAAATATAGACAGGGATTCTATTTAATTTTAAATCTGCACTACCTGTAGTAGTCTCCCAATAACACTGTGGACAAGTTTACAAGGGCAGTTTAAATTCTCCTCAATGTGATTCTTTCAGTATGTTTGGCATTTCTCTTTTTAGATAGCAGTGTGTTAATTAAAACTAAATTAAATCCATTCTCTTCTTTAAAAATAGCGGATCTAAAAACTTTTGAGTTTTTGATATTATGAGTTATTTGGTTACTTTAGGTAGGTGAAGTTAATAACAGTTGAAAAACATATAGTATGATTCTAGCACTGGATTATGGTAACGGTTCCACAGCTCTTTACATTTACTCAAATTCATTGATTTGTACATTTAATTATCTATTTAAAGATTTTATTTGGGAGAGAGAACATGATCAGGAGGAGGGGCAGAGGGACAAGCAGACTCCCCACTGAGGGTGGAGCCTTATCCCAGGACCCTGAGATTATGACCTGAGCCAAAGTCAGATGCTTAATTGACTAAGCCATCCGGGTGCCCCTGAATTTTATATTTAAAAAGGGGGAGATTTATGGTATGTAAATTATACTTCAGTAAAGCTGTTAAAAATACAGTATGGTTATTTTTAAGATAATTTTGAGTAAGTTTTCATGAATTTGAATTAGTGCAAAACATCCCTTTATACTAAAAATTTTAAATAATACAAATCCCAAAAATTTTTTAAAAATTCATCAAGAATCACTTAGTTTCAAAGCTTTGGGCCTGGTGAATGTGTGGGTGGTGCCACTTCAGCTGGTAACTAGAAATACTAAGTATCCTTTTTAAATGTCCTGTGAACCATACTGTGGTTTATAGGCACAGAAACTTCTGCAAGTGGTTTTAGTGATTCTGCTGTTATTTTTATTTCTGTTGTTAAATTTAGAGTCCATTTTTTGTTTTTTTTTTTAAAGATTTATTTATTTATTTGGCAGGCAGAGATCACAAGTAGGCAGAGTGGCAGCCAGAGAGAGAGAGGAAGGGAAGCAGTCTCCCCTCAGAGCAGAGAGCCCGATGCGGGGCTCGATCCCAGGACCCCAGGATCATGACCTGAGCCGAAGGTGGAGGCTTTAACCCACTGAGCCACCCAGGTGCCCCTAGAGTCCTTTTTATATTTTGTAATATTGTCATCCAAGTGGTCATTAAATTAAATTTTTAAAAGCACTGAAAAGATCAAATAACTGTTGATATTCTTGCTGTTAATTTAGTACTGAGCATGTTGGAAATATTGGCACTAGCAGAATTAAAGCAAGAGCACTTTTATTTTAAAAATTAGAAACTCCTGGCAACCTGGCTAAAATCACAACCATTGAGGTGCTTGGGTGGCTCAGTCGGTTAAGTGTCCTACTCTTGGTTTTGGTTCAGGTCATGATCTCAGGGTCATGGGGGTCAAGCCCACACTGGGCTTTGTGCTCAGCCCGGAGTCGGCTTGAGATTCTCTCCCTTTGCCCCTCTGCCTGCTTTCTCTTTCTCTGAAATAAATAAATAAATAAAATCTTAAAAAAAAATTAAATAAAATCATAACCACTAATGTACTCCTAAGCCAAGCTATCATCTGCATTAAAATAGGAAATACTTTTGATATTTGGGAAGGGATAGTGATATTTGGGAAGGGATAGTGATACAAAAACTTTCCTACAAATATTGCAGATGTTTTAAAAGCATTCTTAAAAAATGTTTTTGTTATAATCATTTTCTGTGCTTTAAAACTATGCTTGAAAAAAGAAACAGCATAGTCGTTGTGATGTACTTCAGCCCCTCTTTATATTTCTTCCTATAGGAAAGTAACTTTGAATTAGGCAGGGTTTTAAGGCAGGAATTCCTTACATAAAATATAACCACCGTTTATTCTCTGATCCATCTTTTGCAGTGTTCTGTACTGGTATTTCCTTAACCCTTCTGAATTAGTAAATCATTATTGGATGTACAGTTGACCCTTGAACAACATAGGTTTGAACTGCTCAGGTCCACTTATACACAGATCTTTTTTGATAAATATGGTGTAGTACTGTAAATGTATTTTCGCTTCCTTATGATTTTCTTTTTTCTCTAGGTTACTTTATTGTAAAAATACAGTTTTGTTTTCTCTAAGTTATTTTTTGTAAAAATACAGTATATAATACATATACAAAATATGTGTTGACCAACTATATTATCGGTAAGGCTTCTGGTCAACAATAGACTATTAGTAGTTAAATTTTGGGGGAGTCAAAAATTACATTCAGATTTTCAACTGCATGGGGGTTGGCGCCCCTAGCATTCACATTGTTTAAGGGTCAACTGTATTTCTTTATTTGCTCTTATACATCAGAAGTTTACTTGGGACTTAAATGGTAATTATTTGTTCTATTACTCTACTATAAAATGAAATGAAGATTTGAATTCTCTAGTAATAAAAAAATGTTTTTCTTTACTTATTGAAACTGTTCAGTGTTAAATGCAAGTTATTGAAATCACTAGAGGGCAGCACATGTTATCTATGTATTAAAAGCCTATGACTCACAAATAGCATTCTGTGCTACTGCTAGCACTTGAAGTTAAATTTAGGTCACCACATTTTTTTTCTGGCATGTTTTGTATACACCTGCTACTGTAAGTCACAGTGAGAGCATGGATATGATGCACAGACTTGAAATAACATTAGTGTAAGTTTCCATTAGTGTATAAGTTCTTCCAGCTAACAGCATCTGTAAGCATTATGTTTATATGTAGTTTTTTCAGAGAATTATGAATTAAAATTGTTATATTATAATTTAGTTAGTGTAATTTTTGAAGGTTCAAACCAAAAAAACTGATATGATTTCAGTTATAGACAGTATAGCTTAATAGTTAAGAACATAGGCTCTGGAGATAAGCAAACATGGGTTCAGATCTGATTTTAAGACTCCTAGTAGCTAAGAAACCCAAGCAAGCCTTGACCTTTCTTAGACTCAGCTTCTTATTTAAGATGGAAGACTACATTAGGATCAACTTCATAGAATTGTGATGATTAAGTGAAATACATGTATCATTTTATTTATTTTTACAGTGTTATATTAGTTTCAGGTGTAGAATTTAGTGATTCATCACTTACGTATAATTACCAAGTACTCATCATAAGTGCACTTCGTAATACCCATCACCCATTTAACCCATTCCCTGCCCAGTTTCCCACCAGCGACCTTCAGTTTGTTCTCCATAGTTGAGAGTCTGTTTTCTGGTTTGCCTCTCTTAACATGTATTGTTTTAGTATAGGCACATGGTAAACGCTTGTTATGTATTCATATTATATTATAGTCTAGCATTTTTATGAGGCCTGTTTCTTTTTTAAGATTTTATTTATTTGAGAGTGAGTGAGAGAGAGTGAGAGTGAGAGAGAGCACGAGAGAGGGAAAGGGCAGAGGGAGAAGCAGACTCCCTGTCAACTGGGCAGCCCGTGTGGGGCTTGATCCTGGGACAATGGGATCATGACCTGAGCCATAGGCAGATGCTCAACTGCTCAACTGACTGAGCCACCTAGATGCCCCTATGAGGCCTGTTCTAAGATTATTTTAAAGTTGTGTGGTTACAGGTAGATTGATGTCATATGTTCATAATTGGTTTTACAATGATACTGTCATATTCTCCAGATAACTTCCATTGTTTCTGGGAATTAGATTTTTCTCATGTTAAAGTAGTAACTTAAATTTGCATTTCCTGAAACAAGGTATTTAGGTCATGTTTAAAGTTATTTGTGTGGGGCACTTGGGCGACTCAGTGGGTGAAGCATCTGTCTTTGACTCAGCTCATGATCCCAGGGTCCTGGGATTGAGCCCCACATCAGGCTCCCTGCTCAGTGGGGAGTCTGCTTCTCTCTCTACCTCTGCCCTTCCCCCTTGCTTGTGCATGCCCTCACTCTCTCACAAATACATAAATAAAACCTTAAAAAAATAATGTTATTTGAGGGGAGTCTGGCTGGCTCAACTGGAAGAACATGCAACTGTTGATCTCAGAGTTGTGAGTTCGAACCCCACCTTGGGTGTAGAGATTACTAAAAACAAATAAACTTAAAAAAAATAATTTATTTGAGGAAGTAAAGAAGGTCTCTGGTCTCTCTCCCCATTGGCACATGTATACCTTGTTTCTAGAGTTACCTCCTTGGTGCAGAGCTTCCATCTTGTCACTACCAGGGCCTCAATTACTTTTCTGACCTATTTGTTTTACTCTTTCCAATATACTCCAGTCAAACTGAAAAATGTCTTTTTTAGAACTGAAATTCTCTTAAGATTTTAGTCATATAATGAACTCCAGGTTTTTAGTAAATTTTTCTTGTTTTTCTTTTTGCATTCTTTTTCTGATACTGTTCCTTTGCATAATTCAGCATGCTCTGAAGAATACAGTTCTGTTCAAAAGTACTTCCTCTGTGCATTCTTCTCTGCTTTTGCAGCCGGAGGATACCTCTCTCATCTTTCTCTGTTCCATAATAATATTTGTTGTTCTTAGTGGTAACATTTAAAAACTCCTCTGTCTCTGATTTCTAAATAAATTGAGAACACAAAAAGAGCCTGATATTGATTAAACAATAGTTTTAACTTTATCTGGAACTTTTTTCGCTATGTCTAGATTGGAAAATGTGGTAAGGCTTCCTACATTGTCCTCTCTAACCCTCAAAAAAAATTCTCTGGAGAAAAGCTGAGAATGTAGAGAAAATGCCAAGCACACTTAGCCAGTTGCATAAGGATTCCCTACCTGCCTTATAATCCCTGCCAACACTCTGTCCAGTTCAGGAGAGTGCGATCCAGCACCAAAGTGAGGGGTTTGCAGAGCCTAGACCTTTCTCTAGAAGACTTGAGAGAGAACAGACACTAGTATATATCAAGGGCCATGAAGTGAATAAGGATTATATCCCATTTCCTTCTGTTTAGTGGCACTCAGGTTCTCAGCATTAGCTAAGTTACTCTTCCTATAGGGAGGAGCAAATAAAGAGGGGAAGGGATTAACTTAATGTGTTAATTTTAATAGAGCTTCTTCCTGGAAGATGGGAGTGGAAGTCCCATATGAAATTGTGAGAGGTTTAATGCTTTTCTCTATGGAATTAGTTACTTTTGACAGTAAATTACAATTTTTATTTTTTTTTTAATATTTTATTTATTTATTTGACAGATAGAGATCACAAGCAGGCAAAGAGATAGGCAGAGAGAGAGGAGGAAGCAGGCTCCCTGCTGAGCAGAGAGCTGGATGTGGGGCTTGATCCCAGGACCCTGGGATCATGACCTGAGCTGAAGGCAGAGCTCTTTAACCCACTGAGCCATCCAGGCACCCCGTAAATTACAATTTTTAAAAAATATTTTATTTATTTATTTGTCAGAGAGAGATCACAAGCAGGGGGAGCAGCAGGCAGATCCCAGGTCCCTGGGATCATGACCTGAGCCAAAGACAGACGCTTAAAAGACTGAGCCACCCAGGCGTCCCAAATACAATTATTTATGTACATATCCAGTCTCCTATATTGGACCATAAACTCCTTTTTTTTTTTTTAAAGATTTATTTATTTGACAGACAAAGATCCCAAGTAGGCAGAGAGGCAGGCAGAGAGAGAGGGAGAAGCAGGCTTCCCGCTGAGCAGAGAGCCTGATGATGTGGGGCTCCATCCCAGGACCCTGGGATCCTGACCTGAGCCGAAGGCAGAGGCTTTAACCCATTGAGCCACCCAGGCGCCCCTGGACCTTAAACTCCTTAGGGGCAGATGGGAGTATTTAATTCTATTCTTTTCAATGCCTGTTACTGTGGCTTCACTGTAGTATAGATAATCAGTGGTCTGACGGGCCTAACAAAATGTTCATCAGAATTACCTCTGTAGCTTTTCAACAACATAGATTCCTACGCTTTGCTCCAGATGTATTGAATTTGAAACTTTGAGGTTGGGATTGTGAAATACATTCATATTTCATAGTAGATGATTCTCATGTAGATTTCTGTTTAAGAGGTCTTTAAAGTAATTAATGATAGCCATATCATTAATTTTAATTTTACCACATTTACCAATCTTTCCTTTATGGTCTATACTTTTTGTATACTGTTTAGAAGATATAAAGAGAATTATTTTGTATTTTCTTTGACAAGTTTTTTAAAAAATTTTAATATACAGTGTTGTATTGGTTTCAGGTGTACAATGCAGTGATTCAGCAATTTTGTACATGACTCAGTGGTCATCATGATAAGTGTACTCTTAATCCCCTTCCCCTATTTCACCCATCCCTCCACCCACCTACCCTCTGGTAACCGGCAGTTTGTTCTCTATAGTTAAGGGTCTGTTTTTTGGTTTGTCTCTTTTTGTTTGTGTGTTTCTTAAATTCCACCCATGAGTGAAATTGTATGTATCTTTCTCTGACTTATTTAGCATTATACCCTCTAGATTCATCCATGTTGTTGCAAATGGTAAGATTTCTCTTTTTTATGGTTGAGTATATTCCAGTGTGTGTGTGTATGTGTGTGTGTGTGTATACCACATCTTCTTTATCCATTCATCTCTAAATGGACAATTGGTCTGCTTCCAACATGCTGCACTAAATCTAGGGGTGCTTATGTCTTTTTAAATTGGTGTTTTGTATTCTTTGGGTAGATACTCAGTAGTGGAATTACTGGATCATGGGGAAGTTCTATTTTTAATTTTTTTCTGTCTATTTTTAATTTTTTGAGGAACCTCCATACTGTTTTCCACATTAGCTGCATCAGTTTGCATTCTCACCAACAGAGCACGAGGGTTCCTTTTTTCCCACATCCTTGTCAACACTTGTTTCTTTTGTTTTTGATTTTAGCCATTTTGACAGATGTGAGGTAATATCTTATTTTAGTTTTGAATTGCATTCCCCTGATGAAGAGGGATGTTGAGCATCTTTTCATGTGTTTTTTGGCCATCTGGATGTCTTCTTTGGAGAAATGTCTTTTCACATCTTCTACCCATCTTTAGTTGGATTATATGTTTTTGGTGTTGAGTTGTCTAAGTTCTTTATACATTTTGGATAGTAACCTTTCATTGGATATGTCATTTGCAAATATCTTTTCCCACTCAGTAGGTTGTTTTCGGTTTTGTTGGTTGTTCTCTTTATGGTGCAGAAGCTTTTTATTTTGATGTAGTCCCAATAGTTTATTTTTGCTTTTATTTCCCTTGCCTCAGGAGACATATGTAGAAAAATGTTGCTCTGGCTTATTGCAGAGAATTTGTTGTCTGTGTTCTCTTTTAGGGTTTTTATGGTTTCGGGTCTTATGTTTCAGTCCTTAATCCATTTGAGTTTATTTTTGTGTATAGTATAAGAAAGTGGTCCAGTTTCATTCTTTTGTATATAGCTGTCCAGTTTTCTGAACATCATTTGTTGAATATCCATTGGATATTCTTTCCTGCTTTATCAAAGATTAATTAGCCATATAATTGTGGGTTTAC
Organism: Mellivora capensis; assembly: GCA_004024625.1. Taxonomy (NCBI): domain Eukaryota; kingdom Metazoa; phylum Chordata; class Mammalia; order Carnivora; family Mustelidae; genus Mellivora; species Mellivora capensis. The sequence goes on from PISX010009034.1 coordinate 52,559, forward strand.
TTTTGGATTTTCTATTTTGTTCTGTTCTGTTCTATGTGTTTGTTTTTGTGCCAGCACCATACTGTTTTGATTACTATGGCTTTGTAGTAAATTTTGGAATTGGAGTGTATCTCCAGTTTTGTTCTTCTTCAAGATTGCTTTAGCTATTCAGGTCCTTTGTGGTTCCATACAAATTTTAGGATTGTTTGTTGTAGTCTGTGAAAAATGCTATAGGTAATTTGATAGCAATTTCATTAAATCTGTAGATTGCTTTGGGTAGTATGGACATTTTAACAATATTTCTTCTAATCCATGAGCATAGACTGTCTGCATGTATCTTTAGGTGTGAAATGCATTTCTTATAGGCAGTATATAGATGGGTCTTAGTTTTTTATCCATTCTGTACCCTACATCTTTTGATTGGAGGGTTTAGTCCATTTACATTCAATGTCATTATTGATAGGTATGTACTTACTGCCGTATTGTTACTTATTTTATGGTTGTGTTTGTAGTTCTTTGTTCCTTTCCTCACTTGCTCTTTTCTTTCACAGATTTCTGGTTTTATTTAATGATATACTTAGGTTCTTTTTTCTTTATTTTTGGCATATATATTTCTGGTTTTTGATTTGTGGTTACCATTAGGTTTATATATAACATTTTATGCATATTAGCAGTCTGTATTTGCTTGATGGTCGCTGATGTTTGAACACATTTTTTACTCCTATCCCTCCAACATTCTACGTATATGGTGTCATAGTTTACATCCTTTTATTTTGTGAATCTCTTGCCTGATTTTTATAGATACACTTAATTTTACTGCTTTTGTGCTTTCTACTTTTCTTATTCCTACTCATGGTCTTTCCTTTCCACTCAAGAAGTCCACCTTAACGTTTCCTGTGGGGCTGGTTTAGTGATCATGAATTCCTTTAACTCTTGTTTGTCTGGGAAACTCTTTATCTTTCTTTTATTCTGAATAATGTATTCTGAATAATAGCCTTGCTGGATAGAATATTCTTGGCTGCATACTTTTCCCATTCGGCACTTTGAATATAAAACATGGCACTCCTCTTACTGGCCTGCAAAGTTCTGGTGAAAAATTGGCTGATAGCCGTGTGGGGTTTCCCTTACACATAACTGTTTTATTTTCTCTTGCTGCTCTTTATCTCTGCTTTTTGCCATTTTAATTACCGTGTGTCTTGGTGTAGGTCTCCTTCAGTTGATCTTGCTGGGGGCTCCCTCTGCCTCCTGGATCTGGATGTCTGTTTCCTTCCCTGATTTAGGAAGTTTTCAGCTATTATTTCTTCAGATACATTTTCTACCCCCTTTTTTCTCTATTCTCCTTGGATCCCTGTAATACAGATATTATCATGATTGCTGGTGTCTCTTGGTTCCCTTAGTTTATTTTCATTTATTATTATTTTTTTCTCTCTCTTTTTCAGCTTGATGGCTTTCCATTATTCTGTCCTCCAGGTTGCTGATCTGTTTTTCTGCCCTTCTAGTCTACTCTTTATTCCATGTAGTATATTTTAAATTTCACATATTGAGTTCTTCATCTCCGATCAGTTCTTTTAAATGTTTTCTCTTTGTTGAGGGTCTCAATGAGGTCCTCCACTCTCTCAAGTCCAGTGAATATCTTTATGACCATTACTTTAAATTCTCTTTCAGGCATATTATCTCCATTTCATTTAGTTCGTTTGCTGTAATTTTGTGTTGTTCTTTCATTTGGGACATATTCCTCTGTGTCCTCATTTTGTCTGACTCTGTGTCTGTGTTAAATGTAACTCTGTGTTAAAGTCAGCTTTGTCTCCTTCTCTTAAAAGTAGTGGCCTCGGGGTGCCTGGGTGGGTCAGTGGGCTAAAGCCTCTGCCTTTGGCTCAGGTCATGATCTCAGGGTCCTGGGATCGAGCCCCGTATCGGGCTCTCTGCTCGGCGGGGAGCCTGCTTCCTCCCCTCTCTCTCTGCCTGCCTCTCTGCCTACGTGTGGTCTCTGTCTGTCAAATGAATAAGTAAAATCTTTAAAAAAAAAAAAGTAGTGACCTCATGAAGAAGATGCCCTGTAATGCCCTGAAGTGCAATCTCCCCTATTCACCAGAACCTGGCACTTCAGGAGTGTCTCCTGTGTGTGTTGCATGTACCCTGCTGTAGTGGCTGAGCCACTTTTGCCTTCAGTGCAGTTGTCTGAAGTGGCTCTCTTTGCCTTTTGTGGGCAGGTCTTGGTCCCTGTGTTGTTAGTGGGTCAGGGGTTACCTTGGGCTTGAGTTGAGTCAGACAAGGCATTTGCCAGATATGTAGTAGCACCAAACTGTGGATTGATTTCCCTGTGTTGTCCCCTGAGAAGCTTTCATTGTTGGATGGGGCATGCAGTCAGACCCTCTGTCTGTCCCCAGCCTGCTGCTGTGGCACCAGTCAGATTGGCGTGTATGATCGTCTTCTCCTATCCCAAGGCAGTGTGCGCTGGCCCCTTTCTGGGCTACTTGCACACTGGTGGGCTTTTGGCACAACTTTGGATGGACTCCAGCTAAGGGCTTGTTGTGGGGGGGTAGGTTTGCAGGAAAAACCTTTCAGTTGGGGGAGATGGGGTGTTAGCAAGGTTTGCACAGGTCTGCCCAGGGAGGAAACTCAGAGGCACAGAGAAAACTGTTCAGCCTGGCAGGTTGGAGGGGTGGATCTGCAGATCTGTGCTGGGAAAGTCGCACTGTTAGCAAGCTAGCTGGAGCTTGCTCCAGTCGTGTTGATTCCCACAGACATCTTTGTATTTAGGCTCTGGAGCAGGGGAAGGAAATGGCATCTGCCAACTCTTTGTTCTTGGAAAAGTATCCCAAAGATTCCTGACCTTCCAGCACATGCTTCTTCCCATAAACCATAGGTGTTTTTCACACTGCTTTTTCTATGCTGTATCTCCACGGGGCTATTTGTTATCAATTCCTTAGGATAGGAACTCAGTTTCCTATGCCTCAGTTCCAGGTGTGAAGCCCCACTGATGGTAAGAACTGGTGAAGTTGGGTCCCCCTGGTTTTCAAAGCAAACATAATTGGGATTTGTCTTTCTAGTGCCTGGGGTGCCTGGTGTGGGGGTCTGCTCCTCTTTCCTATTTGTGCCTCCTGTGTCCCTCCCAAGGACATTTGTGGGTTTCTTTGGTTCCTGACCATGTCTCTGCCCTTCTCTTGTCTTTGGTGTGGTCTTTTCTCTATGTTGAGCTATGGAGAGTCTGTTCTGCCAGTGTTCAGTCATTTTCTGGGTTATTTACGATGATGTGGGTGTCATCTAGGGATATTTGTGGAAAAAGGTGAGCCTAGGATCCTTCTACTCCACCATCTTCTCCAGAAGTTCTCTGATGTTTTGTTTTTTATATTTAGGTGTTTAATCTTCCAGGAGCTGATTTTTAAAAATCTGTATTATTTCTATTTTTTTAAACATTTGAATAAATTGTTGCCTCAGCACCATTCAATGAATAATATATCTTTTTTTTTAACTGATTTGAAATGCCCCTGTCATATGTCAAGTTGTCTTATGTGTTCTGTGTCTTTTGTAGACTGTTTGTTCTATTAGTCTGTCTATTCCTGCCTTGGTTTCACAGTGTGTTCATTGCTGTAGCTTTATTTAGTTTTATTATGAGTCTTGACACCTAGCAGAGTGAGTCCATTCACTGTGTTCTTTTTTAAGAATTGCTTTGCTATTCTTAGCCCATTGCTTTTCCTTGTGAAGTTTAGGACACCTTGTTAAGTTTTATGAAAACCTCTCTTGGAATTTTGATTATTACATTGCATTTCTGGGTCAGCTTGTGGGAGAATTTAATCTTCTTAATATTAATGTTTCCATCTAGAAACATGGTATGGATCTTCATTTCTTTAAGTCTTTTATGCTTTTCATAATTTTTAATAATTTATTTCATAAAGGTATTACATATTTTCATTCCTAGAGCCCTTATAGTTTGGCTATCATTGTACATGGTATATTTTTAAAATTTACATTTACTGATATTTTCTTGTATTTAAAGTGTTGCTGATACTTGTATTTGAATATTACCAACAACCCTTCTGAGCTTTATTATTTCTGCCACTGATAACTTGTTATAATTTCTTTTGGAATTTTTATCTGAAACACATACCTGTAGATGATAACATGTTTATGTCTTTCTTTTCCACACTTTCTTTTTCTTTTATGCGCCCCACTCCCCACCCCATCACCGCATCTTACTGTAGATTCTAATGGTTCTTTTTGCCTCTGAGGAGAGCTGTGTAGAAAGGACTATGAGTTAGCTGTCCCACCACACAGAATCAAAGTCTGTGCCCCTTTTGCCTGCTGTGGCCCCCTAGTAAGGTATAGGAGTGTTGATGGCAGGAACTCATGAAGACTCTGAAGGCAAATGATTGCTTAAAAATCAACTTGGTACTATTTATTTAACTTTACTCTTTGCCTAATATGTGATGGTATTCAGATGAAATAAGGACTAAAGTCCCTGTCTTCAGATTGCCTCTGGTATGATTGGCCATTTAATACTTATGAAGCAGTTAGAAAGCAATATAAGTTAGTATATGCCTCAATACTCAGCTATTTCATAAGACTCAGAGCATAAACTCCTTCCACAAAGCATAAGATCCTTCTTTTAACTTTTCCTTTCCACCTCCATTCTTTTTTGTACTTCCCAACTGAAGTGCTCCTGGCCTGTTTAAGAGCCCAAGATAAGAACTTGAAAGTAAACAGATATGGTTTAGGACGTGTGGTTATCTTTGGTTATCTGTTTTTTTGCTGAAAGATCTGAGTATGCTTTAAGTTCATTTAGAAACACACATACATATCATGAATATCAGGTAAGAAGATATATACAGTACTTCATGACTACACTATTTTTCCTTTTAAGTAAATAATTTTGTAAACTTTGAAGAGTGTAAACGGATGGTATATTTACAAATGTTTTTTGTAGGGCACCTGGGTGGCTCAGTTGGTTGAGTGTTTCACTCTTGGTATCTGCTCAGGTCATGATTTCACGGGTTGTAGGGTCAGCCTTGTGTCTGGCTCTGCACTCAGGGCAGAGTCTGCTGGAGATTCTTTCCTGCTCTAATCCCCATTCATGCACATGCTCTCTTGCTCTCTCTCTCTTTCTAAAATTAATAAATCTTTTTCTTTAAAGATTTTTTCTTTAGGGGCGCCTGGGTGGCTCAGTCGTTAAGCATCTGCCTTCGGCTCAGGTCTTGATCCCAGGGCCTGGGATCGAGCCCCACGTCAGGCTCCCTGTTCTGTGGGAAGCCTAATTCTCCCTCTGCCTGCCTTTCCCGCTGCTTGTGTTCCCTCTCTCGCTGTGTCTGTCTCTGTCAAATAAATAAATAAAATCTTTTCTTTTTTTTTAAGATTTTATTTATTTATTTGACACAGAGAGCGATCACAAGTAGGCAGAGAGGCAGGCAGAGAGGCGGGGGGGAAGCAGGCTCCCTGCTGAGCAGAGAGCCCGATGTAGGGCTCGATCCCAAGACCCTGAGACCATGACCTGAACTGAAGGCAGAGGCTTAACCCACTGAGCCACTGAGGTGCCCCAATAAATCTTTTTTTTTTTTTAATGTTTGTTGTACTATTTTGACTCAAAATACACATCTATGCTACATATATAATTTTTGTACATATCAAATATTGCACAATAAAAGCATACTTATCTTTCATATTAAACATAAATTTGTGTTATTATCTTAATTCTTTTGGGAAAAATTAGACTTTAGTTGGTCACAACAACTAGTGAGTAGAATATAGGATTAAAACCTAACACCAAGGAATGATTTATACTTTAGGAGAATTCTGTTACCATCATATTGTTCAGGATATGCATTATTATATGATTTTGTAGTTTATTTTAGTAACAGCACATTTAGGATTAAGAATATATATATTTTTAGATTTTATTTATTTGACAGACAGAGATCACAAGTAGGCAGAGAGGCAGGCTGAAAAAGAGTAGGAAGCAGGCTCCCCACTGAGCAGAGAGCCCGATGTGGGGCTCGATCCCAGGACCCTGGGGTCACAACCCGAGCTGAAGGCAGAGGCTTTAACCCACTGAGCCACCCAGGTGCCCCTAGGATTAAGAATATTCTTTATTCACTTTCCTTAGGCTATTAGGGCTAGACCAAATTGCTGAATTTAATACTAGTGTAAAAATAAACCTAATTAACAACAAATGAAGCTTGCTAGCAGTTTCTTAGGGACATGATTTAGTTGATTCACATATTTTTTTAAGATTTTATTTATTTGAGGGACACCTGGGTGGCTCAGTTGGTTAAGCGGCTGCCTTGGGCTCAGGTCATGATCCCAGCGTCCTGGGATCGAGTCTCACATCGGGCTCCTTGCTCGGCAGGAAGCCTGCTTCTCCCTCTGCCTCTGCCTGCCACTCTGTCTTCCTGTGCTCGCTCTCTTGCTCTCTCTCTCTCTGACAAATAAATAAATAAAATCTTAAAAAAAAAAAAAAAGATTTTATTTATTTGAGAGATCATGAGCAGGGGGAGGGTTGGAGGGAGAGGGAGAAGCAGACTCCCCCCTGAGCAGGGAGCCTGATGTGGGGCTCTATCCCAGACAAGATCATGACCTCAGCCAAAGTTAGACACTTAACTGACTGAGCCACCCAGGTGCCTCTAGTTGATATGGTTTATTGAAGTTATTAAGTTCAAGCTTGTTAATTATACTGTAATTAGATTTCTTCTAAAGTTAACTGGGTTTCATAGTTTGTTTGCTTATGTTTTCTATAAAGAGTAGTATATATTTGCAATCGCTGTAATAACAGGCAAATATGATGCCATAAGTTTGATAAGTATTGTGTTTTTGGCTGAACAAAGAACTTTGAGATTCTTTCATACTGATGTGTAGGAACAAATTTAGCCCTTAAAAACAAACCATGAATTTTTTATAGTTTTTCAGTATTGCTTTGCATATTTCAGATACATGTTTAGGCCTCATTATAATCTTATTTTTTGAACAGAATGACCTCATAGGATCTTAGGTCTCAAATATTTATTTAGCAAACACTCGATTGCCTAATATATGTCAAACATGTTATAGGGCACTGAGGAAATAAGGATGAAGATTTCATCTTTGTTTTTAAGCAACACAGAATCTAGTTTTGGAGTTATGTAGGCATTAAAAAATTATATAGCAGAGTGGAATAAGTATTATAATAATGTGTTTAGAAAGTGCCATAAAAAAACAAAGAAAAGCATAGATTATTAATCTGGGGGCTCGATGAAGTCTTCATAGATGTGACACTTGAAAAAAGATCATCCACCGGGAAGATAATTGAGAAAAGGGCATTTCAAGCAAACCAAACACCATGAATTAATAAGCCTGTTAGGTCTTGGGAACGCAGCGTATGTAGGAGAGAGGTGGGAAGCGAATCAAGAAAAGTGGGCAAGAGAGAAATCATGTTTTGTGAAACATGTGAGAGAAACCTTGTTTTGTACCTTAGGCAAAAGGGAACCACTGAGAATTATAAGTCATAATCACATGTGTTTGCAGGAGACTATGGAAGTATTGACTAGTTAAGTTTAAATATTTTGTCCATCTTTCTGCTCTTTTATGTAGAGGATTTCATTGAGAAAATGACACATTCTACAGGGGAATATTAGAGGTTTTTCCACACTAGTACTGACTGCACAAATTCTCTAGCAGAGAATAGGAAAACTTTAAAGTGGAACCTCCTGACCACTAGAGAGACGTTATTCTTCTCTTTTGATAAGCAGCCAGATAGAACATTTAGCAATATTGAAGGAGCTTGGTAACAAGAGGAAATACCTCAACCTATGATCTTGAGTCAAATGTCAAACAACCCAGAGTTGACCCTCTAAGACCTTGTCCTGTTCCTTTCCTGCAGGATAAACTCCCTGAGGGTTTATTTTTAGGGGGTGACATGAATTACAGGCTTCATTTGTATACTCAGCCTTCTAAATATACAGAGAACAAATTGCAGAACATACAAGAAATTTGGATTAGTAATTTCCTCCTATGTTTTAAGGCTCATAATCTTAATTTCGAAGTGGTTAGTAATACTACAGACTGGTGTTATATATGTAAGTCAAAGTAGGTTCAGAGCTGAAGCAATGTAGTGAAAATCACTGGGGTGCCAGAGACAAGAGAAATTCCTGCTACTTGCCTTTGCCTCTTTTTAATCAAGTTACATCTTAGCAGCTTGGATTTCTAAGTCCAGGACTTCACTAACAAGAGACCTTTGGATGATTAGGAAAAGGCCTATGTAGCCCCTTGGAAAGGGTTCTTTCATGATAAAAAAAAGGTTCACCTTCCTCCTAGAAGATGCAGGCCCAGAATGTGGGCTGGATTTCTGCCCTGACTTGTCTCATTGGCCAGTGGCCTTTGTGTAGTGTACAGAATGACCAGCTCTTGCTAGTGACCCTATTAAAGTCTCTATAACTATAGCCATAACCTTAATTACTTTTGTTCCACTTTAGGCTATCTAGTCCTTTCTTCTGCTAAAAAATGGTAGAAAATGCTGTTATTCCTTTTTCTTTACTTCTGTTACTCATTTTGCATTGGCAGCTGTATTTCTCTGTTAGGAATGACAGTTGTTATATGGGGCAGTCATGGCATATAAGAAGTTTTGATAGATAGAGAACGCCAGAGACAACTGTTATGGAAAACTCTTTTGGGTAGATCAGTAGTGTCAAGCTGTTTTGTACATTAATTATTTCACATAGTCAAAGCTGTAAGTCATAACACATCAAGAGCTGATCAGTTTTTTCTTTTGTTTCAGTGGATTTCATTGTTACTCTTTTCAGTATTAAGGTACATTGAGGAAAAAATTAAGAAAGTATCATCTCCTGGCTCTCTTAGTTGTTTTACTTCCTAAAATTATATTGGTTTAAATTTCCCCCCCCTAAAATTATCCTATAACATTTTAAAACAATAATAAATAAAATAAAAAGCTGTTCGCAATTTAGATGGGGCAGGTAGTTGTAGTCATAGAAGCTGGACAAAGAGCAGCAGTAGTTTTCTAGATTTCTTTCTCTTAATTATTTTAGCAGATTACAGCAGACTGTTTGGAAAATAGCTTGTCTTGTCGGCAGCAAGAACTTTTCCACTTTTAATAAAACCATAGAAAAGACAAGGTTCCAAATCATTTAAGCCGCTAAAAATCATCTGGAGAATAGCTGCTGACATAGAAGTCAGATGACATTGAGACATTTGGCAGCCTTCCTCTTCTTGCTGGTGTTATAAAATCCACAGTGGACAGCCTGGATTTTAAAAGAAGAGTGGCATCTTTGGAATCTCCACTAGAATCTACTGAGGTTAAAATAGACCTGATGGGTTCTTAAGTGACAGAAAATAGAATGTGCCTAGGGATGGCAAAAGTGAGACAAGCAGAAAACCCATTTGGATTGGTTTAAAGAAGTAGATTTAGGCCTGAAGTTGTAAATTCCAAGGTTGAAATGTCTTCTTGCTTATTCTTTTATTTATTTATTTATTTTTAAACTTTCAAGCAAATTCTGCTTTGAAAAAGACTTAAGTAATATGTGAATTATGAGATTGTGAAAGAAGGAGGAAGGCTTGAATCCAGTCAGATTTTTGGCCTAAAATGTATAACTCTTGAGTTAAAAGTAAACATTATACTTTTAGTATCATTCTAAAGAAGAACATAGTTTATGTCTATGCATGAATGTTTTAAAAGTTCTAGATGATTGAGATAGGTAAAGCAATTTTTTTTGTTGTTGTTGTTTTAATTTTAATTTTATTTTTTTTTACTTTTTTTTTTTAAGATTTTAAAAAATTTCTTTATTTGACAGACAGATCACAAGTAGGCAGAGAGGCAGGCAGAGAGAGAGAGGAGGAGGAAGCAGGCTCCCTGCTGAGCAGAGAGCCCGATGTGGGACTCGATCCCAGGACCCTGGGATCATGACCCAAGCCGAAGGCAGAGGCCCTAACCCACTGAGCCACCCTGGTGCCCCTGTTTTTTTTTTTTAAGATTTTATTCATTTATTTGATAGAGATCATAAGCAGGCAGAGAGGCAGGCAGAGAGAGAGAGGGGGAAGCAGGCTCCCTGCTGAGCAGAGAGCCTTGATGCAGGGCTCCATCCCAGGCCCCTGAGATCATGACCTGAGCTGAAGGCAGAGGCTTATTAAGCCACTGAGCTACCCAGGCGCCCCGGTAAAGCAATGTTTTAAAAAGTTTTAGGTTTGGGGTGCCTGGCCAGCTCAGTTGTTAGAGCGTGCTAGTCTTAATCTCAGGGTCATGAGTTCAAGCCCCACGCTGGGCATAGAGTTTGCTAAAGAAAAAGAGAGAAAAGAACCTCTCTCTCTCTCATCAAAGTGGTAACGTAAAGTATTTTTATATTTAATCCCCCAATTATGTGGAAAGTATTTTAGTTACTTATAAGGTTAAAGATTAGGCATTATGGGGCATAGCCCCATATTTTGGGTTTACAAGAAAGTATCATAAGTTTAATTAATTTATAGCTGAGTATTGGAAAAATAAGAATTTTAACAGGGCTCTGAAAAGAAGTAAAAGTAATAGGCAAAATGATTCAGAAGAGATACAGAAGAGGCTTTTAAAAATAGGGATTTTCATGTCTTAGGGATGGTCACTTTATGGGCCCAGCACGCTTCCGCTGCGCTACTCTGCTGGGATGGTCACTTTATATACCAAGTTTTATTTAGTTTATTTCAGCAAATATTGAAGTATCAGTAATGTGTTCAGTGCTATTTTGAGAACTGTAGGAACCATCAGGAAAAAAAAATGAAAGAAAAAGAAAAAAGATGAGGAGGTCTCTGAATAGTTGTTTCAGTCTAGCTGGACAGACAGGCTATATATTCAGGCAATTGTTAAGTAAAAATTCATATAGTGTAGGGGTGCCTGGGTGGCTTGGTTGGTTAAGCATCCAACTGTTCATTTTGGCTCAGGTTGTGATCTCAGGGTCATGAGATCAAGCCCCGCATTGGGTTCTGCCCTGGCTGTGGAGCCTGCTTAAGATTTTCTCTCTCCTTCTGCCTACCCCCAACACCCTTTGCCATACTCCCACACTCTCCCTCTCTCTAAAAAATAAATAAATAAATTCAGATAGTTATTAAATTATACATACATATCTTTTATGTAATAATATGAATAGCTAATACTTATTGAATGAATGCTTACCTCACATGTATTAACTCATTTAATCCTTACACAACTCTATGAGGTATACTGTATTCCCATTTTCCAAGTAAGGATACTGAAAAATGGAGAATATAAACTTAGTCAGGGTTGTTACACAGCTAAGTAGCAGAGTCCAAATTTGAATCCAAGCAGTCTGGCTCCAGAAACCATGATTTTAATACTTTTGTTGCACAGCATTATATAGAAGCAAAAAATCAGATAATTTTTGGAGGATACCTAACAGGTAATAGTACTTGAGTTGCATATGATAAAACAACATGTGTTTCTGGGTAGCAAGGACCAAGGAAGCAGAAGGAAAAATGTATGTGTTGGAGAAGATACAGAAGGAACCAAAGTCTTGAAAAGAATGCATATGCAATAGTAATAGCTGTGAAAATTATTTAGCACTTAATATGTACTAAGTACTATACCTCCATAAATCTCTTATTTAATCCTCATGACAGCTATGAAATTGATATCATTATCCCTAGTGTACCTTGATAACAAGTAATAAGACTGGTGATTAGAATTGGGATCCAAGTGCTACCTGATTTGAAAGCCCAAACTTTTACCCATTGCATTTTTACTAAGGCAAGTGGGAGTATAGTGAATAATATAGTATATAAGATAGTGTAAGTATAATATATAGTAATATACACACAGTATATATTATTGTATAATACCCATTATACTATATGGCATATAGTGTATATTATATAATATATAGTATGGTAGTATATAATAATAGTATAGTATATAGTATAATATAGCTGAGGGATCTTTTATTAATTAATAGAAAACAAGATTAGATAGGGTGAACAGAAATTATGGAAAGTTTTGAAAACCAGATGAGCCATTGAAGATTTTGATTGGAAAATGGCTTTTTTGTTTTGTTTTGTTTTGTTTTGGTTCCAGTAAAGCATTCTTGTGGATAATTAGGCTATTCCTGCCTAACAGTTACACATAGCAAATATAATAGCCTGAGAAAGCATTTAGCAGAATGCTGTGGGCACTACTATTAGACACTCAAAAAATGTGAGTTGAGTCTGAATCCTGTAAAGGACTTGTAAACTCTTTGCACCGAGATAAGATATGAGACAGGAATGCTTGAACAGTACTGTCTGATAGAAATATAATGTGAGTGACAAATGTAACTTTAAATTTTTCAGTAGGCCCACGAAAAAGTGAAATGAAAGAGGTGAAATTAATTTTTAAAATATTTTTTCTTAAACCTAATTTATATTAATAAGATTTTATATTTTTTGGTACAAAGCCTTCAAAGTCTGTTGTGTATTTTACACTTACTGCACATCTCAATTCTGACTAGCCACATTTCATGTGCTCAGTAGATCCATGTGTCTAGCATGTACTGCGTAGGACACGACAGCTCCATAGTTTCATAGCATGGAATCTGATGTCAGATCACCTTTTTTGAATCCTGCCATTCCATTCCTTAACTGTGTGAGTGTGGACCATCCCTTAACATTTCTATACATTAGCTTCTTGATATGTAAAACGAAAAAAAAAAGAATAGTAGCTATCTCAAAGGATTAGTGTGAGAATTATGAGATAACGTATGTAAGGCATGTAACTTGGTTTCTGGCAAGTAGTAAGTGCAAAATAAATGTCTATTGGTTTCATCACACTCTTGTTGTCATTAAATAGCCAGCATTGCTTAGTTTTCCATGTCTTCTTCCTGCAAATAGTTGATTATCCCCACCAAAACATTCCCACTTAAAATTCTAAACCAATCGATCACTAAAAAGCAAAGAAATACTGATAAGCCAGGAGGAAAAAGGTGGGAGTGGTATCTTCGTGGCATTCGAGTCTCCCACAACTGCTGGTATTCCACTATGGGGTACAGATAAATTATTTTCAGTTTGCTTTTATGCTTAACAGACTCATTGGATCTTTTGACTTTTTGAACTTAGCATCATTATAAGTATTTCCTGTATCAGGGAATAAAATTTATGTCCAATAATTTATAGCTTTACTTCCAACACTGCAATAGTTCATTGTCTTTTCTGCTCTCAGCCATTTGGGGGCAAGATATATATATAGATACATTGTTTTCTTTCCTTCTCTATAAACCCTTAAGAGGAGAGTGCACAAAACAAAGCATAGTGATTTGTTCCACTTTCTTGTGTAACTATCATGTAGATAAAAAGATAATGCATTGCAGGGGAGCCTGGGTGGCTCAGTGGGTTAAGCATCTGAACTCGAGGTCCTAGGATTGAGCTCTGCATCAGGCTTCCTGCTTGTGGAGAGTCTGCATCTCCCTCTCCCTTTGCCCCTCCCCTTGTTCATGCTCTCTCTTTTTCTTTCTTTCATTTAAATAAGTAAAATCTTTTAAAAAAATACTTTAAAAAATTAAACATTGCCAGGACACCTGGCTGGCTTGGTTAGTGAAGCATGCTACTCTTGATCTCAGATTTGTGAGTTTGAGCCCCACATTGGGTATAGAGATTAATTACAAAATAAAATCTTCGGGTCACCTGGGTGGGTCAGTCAGTTAAGTAGCTGCCTTCCACTCAGGTCATGATCCCAGGATCTTGGGTTTGAGTCTTGCCTACTCAGTAGGGAGTCTGCTTCTCCTTCTCCCTCTGCTGCTCCCTTTGTTTCTGCTCTGTCAAATAAATAAATAAAATCTTTAAAAATAAAATAAAATCTTCTATTTATTTTTAAAGAATTTATCTATTTGAGAGAGAGAAGGCATGTGAGAGAGAGAAGGAGTGCATGAGCAGGGGGAAGGGATAGGGAGAAGGGGAGAAGCAGACTCCCCACTGAGCAGGGAGTCCCACACAGGACTCAATCCCAGGACCTTGGGATCATGATATGAGCCAAAGGCAGAAGCTTAACTGACTGAGCCACACAGGCACCCCAAAATAAAATCTTTTAAAAAAATAAAAATAAGGGCGCCTGGGTGGCTCAGTCGTTAAGCATCTGCCTTCAGCCCAGGTCATGATCCCAGAATCCTGGGATCAAGCTGGGCTCCCTGCTCTGTGGGAGGCCTGCTTCTCCCTCTCCCACTCCCCCTGCTTGTGTTTCCTCTCTCGCTGTCTCTCTCTCTCTCTCTCTCTCTCTGTCAAATAAATAAATAATCTTCAAATAAATAAATAAGTAAAACATTGACACCTCCCTAGAAGGTCCCCTGTACCTGGTCCCAATCAACACTCCTCCCCCATACACATAAGACTAACCACTCTCCTGACGCTCATAGTAATTACCTCCTGGTTTTTCTTACAGTTTGACCAACTAAATGTAGTCCTGATCACTGTAGTTTTAATTTTGCTTGTTTTGAATTTTATGTGAATGAAATCATACATATAATTCTTCACTCAGCATTTGAGATTCATCCTTATTCTTGCATATAGCAGGAATTCATTCACTTTTATTGTTGTATAATATTTCATTGTTTGAATATACCCCAGTTTGTGTATTGTGTGGTAGATGGACAATTACGGTTTTCTTTCTAGTTTGGAGTTGTTATAAGCAATGTTGTTACCGCCATTCTTTTCCATATATAACTATGAACTTCTGTAACAAGCGCCAAAGGACAGAATTGTTAATCATAGAGAATGCAGTCTTAAACTTTCAGAGATACTGCCGAACTCTCCAAAGTGTTTCTACTAATTGACATTTCTACTAGGGATATGTAAGTTTCCATTGTTGTATATCCTTAACAAAAATTAAAATTGCCATTTTTTTTCCAATTTATATTATTCTGTTAGTGTGTAAAGATAATGTGGTTTTTGCTTTTCTTTCTTTTTTTTTTTTGGCTAAGAAAAATTTGGTAAGATGTTTCTGAAAATATTGACTAACATGAAGCCATTAGTTTTCAGTTTTCCATGCTGTCCCTGTCTTTCAGTACCACAAGCAAGAATTTATACTTTTTATTATTTATTTATTTTTTTAACATGTTAGTTTGTGTTTTTTTTAAGATTTTATTTATTTATTTGACAGAGAGAGAGAGATCACAAGTAGGCAGAGAGGCAGGCAGAGACAGAGAGAGGTGGAAGCAGGCTCTCTGCTGAGCAGAGAGCCCAATGCGGGGCTCAATCCCAGGACCCTGGGATCATGACCTGAGCCAAAGGCAGAGGCTTTAACCCACTGAGCCACCCAGGTGCCCCAAGAATTTATACTTTTTAGAATGAGTATTTTATTTTAATTTTTAAAAATTTATTTATTTATTTATTTATTTATTTGACAGCGAGAGACATAGCAAGAGAGGGAACATAAGCAGGGGGAGTGGGAGAGAGAGAGCAGGCTTCCTGCTGATCAGGGAGCCCAATGAAGGGCTCAATCCCAGGACCCCCGGATATGACCTGAACCGAAGGCACACACTTAACGCCTGAGCCACCCAGGCGCCCCTAGAACGAGTATTTTAAATTTTAATTTGATTCATGAAAGCAGGTAGTTTGAGATATTACTCAACATTCTTTCTTTATACTTTTTGTTTGCTTATCTAAAAAAAAGATGTATTATTTCTGTTCATAATTTAAGCTGCCATTCCAGGAATCATAACAATTACTGAAATAAGAGGTATGGTCTCTGGTTTCCGAAATTAGATTTAATGAATATATCTTTCCACCAGTGCCTCTGAGCCATTTTTGCTTGTTAGGATTTTTTTCTTTCTTTCTTTTTTTTTTTTGAGTAAAGTACTAGCTGGTTACTGTTGAGTGAAGTAAAACAGACTTTTAACAGCTCATGGGTAATGTCTGAAAGGTAAAGTGACATAAGATAAATGTCTGTGTTCCACGCTGAAAATAGCAGAAGTCATATGGAACCAAGATTTAACTTAATTGACTCGTAATTTAATCCTGGTTTAAAAGTGGTTTGGCCTAATGAAAATTGTACTGTGATTTCATTTGGCACAATTAATACTAACAATGGAAAAATAAGAAGGTAAAGGGTTGAAAGTTGTAAATGCCAGTTTCAATTTTGTAAATGATTTATCTCAAAGTTTGTGCATTTTTTAAAATCACATGTGCACTGAAAGAACATAATGGGTATTTTTCTGGATAATTGAATGTCCAAAAATACCAATCTTACAGCTGTTTATAAGCATAAAGCCAATTATGTTGTTTAGTTCTCAAGTTCATTGAACAATTTAAATTTTTAAAAGAAGGTGTGTTTTTGAAAACAGTAATTTAATTTCTGATTTTTTTCCATTAATAGTCATTTAGTAGTAGAAGGATTTTAAGCTGTAAAGTTAAGTACTTTAAAAGGATTGATGTAACCTTCATCTGGAAACAATTATAACTTAAACTTGGAAGATAAGTGGTTAAATTGTGAAATGTGGGCCCCCTAAATATAAAGTAGGGAAAAAAAATCTGTATGGTTAATTTCAATACCTAATAGGAATGAACTTTGTACCAGTTATGGCTCCTTTGCTTTTCTGCTTGGCTTACAGTTTGGAATATAAATTGGTTGCAAAACTTGGGTTTAAACTAAATAGTTTGCATTAAAAAAAAAAACTCTACATTTCCTTTATAGAATCACAAATGTCCGTGTTTTGTGGTACTTGAGGGTTTTAAATAAGACTTGGAAAATTTCTGGTAAAGGTAATGAACTTTATTTTGGGAAAAATGATGGAATACAAGTTTGGATGAATGAAAGCCAGAGAGATTCCTGGTTCCTTTTTAAAGAAGATAAAGTATCTGACAAGTTTAGCAGATTGAGGATCACTAAGAAATATTAGTATATAGTTTGTTCTTTGCTTTTTCATACTTGTGATAAATTTTAAAAGATATCAGTTGTTTGCTACAATGTAGACACATCTGTAAGCAAGTTCAGTATTTATTTGAAAATTCAATGTTAACAGATTCCTGATGATAGTATGTAAAGATATTGATACCCCATTCAAAAATGCTGCATATGTTAATACGTAGATTGGCTTGGCATGGCCAGATAAACCATTTGCCAAAGTATTTAAACTTTTTCAGTTCCTGTAATCATTGGATGGTTGTATTTGACCTTTAGGTAGCCAGAGGAAACATCAAGGTCCTAGCTCTGATTGTTTTGTTTTTTATATATATATATATATAAATAAATAAACATTATACTTATATTTTTATTTATATTTATATATTTGAAAACAAGGAGAGGGAGAGGGTGGGGGCATCCACAGTGGACTCCCTGCTGAGCACGGAGCCTGACTTGGGTTGCCATCCTAGGACCTGGGATCATGACCTGAGCTGAAACCAGGGGTCAGCTGCTTAACCAGTGGAACCAGCCAGGTTCCCCTAGAGATAGATACCTTCCTGAATTGTTTTAACTGATCAGTTTATCAGAAATGACTGGCTAGACAACATTTTATGTTAATATTCATTTAATATGAATGAACCTACTTGTTCTCACAATTTGGGTAAGGTAACTTGCAACTAATTTGCACTGTTTCAGAATGGTTTTGTAGCTGATTTTACAATGTATGGCAGATAATCTAACTCTAGTTATATACCAGTTTAAATTATTACCTGTCCAAAACCTTGTTAAATCTGATACTAAGTTTAATCCCTTTTTAAAGTAAAAGTCTGGGGCACCTGGGTGGCTCGGTGGGTTAAAGCCTCTGCCTTCAGCTCAGGTCATGGTCCTGGGATGGAGCCCCGCATCTGGCTCTCTGCTCAGCGGGGAGCCTGCTTCCCCCTCTCTCTTTCAAATAAATAAATAAAATCTTTAAAAAAATAAAATAAAATAAAGTAAAAGTCTGCTTTATATTACTTTCTCCTCTGCTTGGCAGTGTTTCAGAATCAGTTAAATAATAAATATACTTTGAGAATCTTATGAGATTATGTCCCGTTGGTTTGTACTTACTGTTTTTCTTTTAGGTTGCAGTCTAAAGATAGACAGACAGAAAGAATGAAGGAGGGAGGAAGGAAGGAAGAAAGACCTACTATAGAATGTCAGTGACAAGAAATATCAATTTCTTAACTTTTCTTTTTTTACTTTTAAGGTAAAGATACAGATACCACCATGAAGGGGCGTATGGATGAATTTGGCTTGCGAGACTCCTTGAGCATTGCATCAACTGATTCCTTTGCTTCAACCACAGAGGTAGGACAGTGTGTTCCCAGGGAGAATTTCTCATTCTTTTTCACCCAGAGAATACAGTTTTGCCACTGTGCTGTAATCTAGTAGCCATTTATATAGTATTTACTATGGGGTAGATATCAGGTTACGGCGATGATTGTAACATGAACATGAGTTTGCACAGGAGCTTATAGACTTTTCAGAGGTGAACTGTAAACATAATACTTCAGAGGTACATTGTCATATACTGTGGATTATGGATAAGGCATATAAGTATCTTAATGGAAAGTAAAATCTTACATCAGGACTCTTAAAAAAATGTTTTGGGGGCTCCTGGGTGGCTCAGTGAGTTGGGCCTCTGCCTTTGACTCAGGTCATGATCCCAGGGTCCTGGATCGAGCCCCCTGCATCAGGCTCTCTGCTCTGCAGGGAGCCTGCTTCTCCTTCTCCCTCTGCCTGCCTCTCTGTCTACTTATGATCTCTCTCTGTCAAATAAATAAGCAAAATCTTAAAAAAAAAAGTTTTGATTCCTTAGCTTAGAAATTATACTTACAGATTTTTTTTTGAAGATTTTATTTACTTATTTGACAGAGAAATCACAAGTAGGCAGAGAGGCAGGCAGAGAGAAAGGGGGAAGCAGGCTCCCTGCCGAGCAGAGAACCCGATGTGGGGCTCGATCCCAGTACTCTGGGATCAGGACCTGAGCCAAAGGCAGAGGCTTTAACCCACTGAGCCACCCAGGTGCCCCTAGATTTTTTTTTTCTTAAGATTATTTATTTATTAGAGAACACTCAGTGGAGAGGGGCAGAGGGAGAGGAAGAGAAAAACAAGCAGACTCCATGCTGAGCACAGAGCCCTACTTGGGGCTCTGTCTCATAACCCTCAGTTCAGAATCTGAGCAGAAACCAAGAATTAGTCAGTCAACTGATTGTGCCACCAAGGTGTCCCTAGGTATTTCTTTCCAGAAAGTGATCAGATTCAAAGATTTATATATAAAAATAATCACTATGGCATTTTAACAGTAATGAAAACCTGGATATAGTCTAATGCCAAATTATGGTGCATACATACTTTGAAATATTGTAGCGCTGAAAACATGTTTCCATCTAGTTTTTTATTTTTTAAAATATTTACTTATTTATTTGACAGAGAGAGACACAGTGAGAGAGGGAACACAAGCAGGGGGAGTGGAGAGGGAGAAGAAGCAGGCTTCCCGCCGAGCAGGGAGCCCGATGTAGGGGTCGATCCCAGGACTCTGGGATCATGACCCGAGCCGAAAGCAGACACTTAACGACTCAGCCACCCAGGCGCCCCATCCATTTATTTTTAATGACATGGGAGTATTTGTTAAATGAAAAGAACAGTATATAAAGCTTTATATAGAGAGTATGGTTGTAATTTTGTGATCAAAAAACAGAAAAGGGGTGCCTGGGTGGCTCAGTGGGTTAAAACCTCTGCCTTCGGCTTAGGTCATGGTCTCAGGGCCCTGGGCCCTGGGATCAAGCCCTGCATCGGGCTCTCTGCTCAGCAGGGAGCCTGCTTCTCTTTCTCTGCCTGCCTCTCTGCCTACTTGTGATCTCTGTCTGTCAAATAAATAAATAAAATCTTAAAAAACAAAACAAAACAAAAAAAACCAGAAAAATATGTATGTAGTATATTGTGTATTTAGGCAGAGAAAAAAAAGTCTAGATATAAATACACCAGTGTGTAAACAATGGTGATCAATGAATTATAAATTTATGGGTTATTTGTTTTCTACTAAGATTTAAATTTTTTTCTAAAGAGAATGCTTACAGCGTGCTCGTCTTTTTATAATTTTTTCTACTTAAAATAACTTTTAAAATCACATATGCCCAATTTTTCTTAGGATAACGTTATTTTTATGGTAAATTTTGGATATTAATGCTTTTTTCATATAAGTAGTATCACACATCTGCAATTCATGCTGTAGTGTAGAAAGCTTTAATAGTCCAATACCTTATACCCTAAGCCTTGATTTCTGCTTTTTTAATTCTAATTTTAATATTTTTAAAGATTTAAAAAAAAAATTATTAGAGGGAGTACAAGAGAGAGAGAGTGTGGTGGAAGGCAGAGGGAGAGAGAATCACAGGCCAGCTCCATGCTGAGTGCAGAGCCCTGTGTGGGGTTCTATCCCAGGACCCTCAGATCATGACCCAAGCCAAAATCAAGAAGCCGATGATCAACCAACTGAGCCACCCAGGCACCCACTGCCTTTTTTAAAGCTGTACTGATCATAATCTTTAATCTTCTCAGGATTTTTCTTTATATGTATATGTATATTTTTGTCGTTGCTTACAGTAGCATCTTCTGAATTGTTTGCATTTTCCCTTATATTTTTATATTTGTAAGTTTGCAATAGTTGAAATATTTTACAGAAAAGATATTCTCTTCCCTTTTACTATTTGATACAGACAGCTTTATCTTTCTGTTCTTTTTTAACATTTTTTCCTAGCTTTATTGAGATATAATTGATATATCGTGTATAAATTTAAGGTGTGCGATGTGATAATTTGCTACATATATATAGTGAATAATTACCATAGTAAGATTAATTAATATGTCCATCACCTCACAGGATTATGTGTATATGGAGGGGGTGAGAATGTTCAATATTTACTCTCTTAACAACTTTCAAGTATGTAATACAGTATTGTTAACTATAGTTGCCATGCTGTGCAATAGATACTCAGGATTTCTTCGTCTTCTTACTGGAAGCTTGTACCCTTTGACCAACATCTCCCCACTTCCCTCACTCAGCCTCTGGCAACTGCCATTCTACTCTGTTTCTATGGATTTAGCTTTTTCAAAAAGATTTCACATGTGAAATCTGTATTTGTTTTTCTCTGACTTACTTCACTTAGCATAATGCTTTTGAGGTCCATCCGTATTGTTGCAAATGACAGGATTTCCTTCTTTATCATGGGTGAATAATATACACACACACCCACATATTCATACACATACACACACCCATATACACACTACATCTTCTTTATATGTTTATTTGTTATTGGACATTTAGATTATTTCCATATATTGGCTATTGTGAATAATGCTACAGTGAACATGGCATATCTCACAATAGTGACTTCGTTTCCTTTGGATATATACCCACAAGTGGGATTGCTCAGATTATATGGTAGTTCTGTTTTAATTTTTGAGCAACTTCTGTATTGTTTTCCATAGTAGCTATACCAGTTTATATTTCCCTCAATAGTACACCAGCGTTCCCTATTATCCCTGTCCGGGCCAGTATTTGTTATTTCTTGTCTTTTTGATGATAGCCCATTCTAATAGATGTGAGGTGAAATCTCATTGTGGTTTTGATTTGTATTTCCCTGATTAGTGATGTTGAGCACATTTTCATGTACCTGTTGGCTATTTGTTTCTTGTTTGGAAAAATGTCTACTCAGGTCCTCTGTCCATTTTTTTAATTGGATTTTTCTGTTATTCAGTTCTGTGGGTTCTTTATATATTTTGGATATTAACTCCTTATCAAATAGTTTACAGATAATTTCTCCCATTCAGTAAGTTACCTTTTCATTTTGCTGATTGTTTCTTTTGCTCGACAAAAAGTTTTCAGTTTGACGTAGTCCCACTTACTTATTTTTGCTCTTATTGCTTGTGATTTGTTGTTCTATCCAAAATATCATTGTCAAGACCAGTGTCAAAGAGCTTTTCCCTGTTAACTTTTAGCAGATACATGGTTTCAGGTTTTATGTTTAAGTCTTTTTCTTTTCTTTTTTTTTTTTTTAAAGTAGGCTCCATGCCCAGTGTGGGGCTTGAACTCACAAGCCTGAAATCAAGAACTGACCTGAGATGAAGGGTGGGACCCAGTTGAGCCACCCAGGCACCCCTTACTTTTAAGTCTTTAGTTCATTTTGAGCTAATTTTCTGAGTGGTTCACTCAGTTCAATTCATTCTTGTTCATAGGTGTTCAATTCATTCTTCTGGATGTGATTATCCAATTATCCCATCACTGTTTATTGAAGACTATTGTTTCCTCATTGAGTATTCTTGGGTCTCTTGTAAAATATTGGTTGACCTAATATGCAAGGGTTTATTTTTAGGCTCTTGATTCTGTTATGCTGTTTTTATGTGCCTGTTTTAATGCCAGTACTATACTGTGTAATTACTACAGCTTTGTAGTGTAGTTTGAAACCAGAAAGTGTGATGCCTCCAGTATTGTTCTTTCTCAGGATCACTTTGGCTCCTTGGGATCTTTTATGGTTCCACACAAATTTTAAGATTGTTTTTTCTATTTCTGTGAAGAATGCCACTGGAATTTTGATAGGGATCACAACAAATCTAAAATGGCTTTATGGATTTTAACAATATTAAATTTTTAGATCCATGAACATGAAGATACTTTAACTTCAAGTGAAAAGATACTTTTCACTTATTTATTCACTTCTGTTTCTTCATCAAAGTTTTCAGTGTACAGATTTTCACCTCCTTGGTTAAATTTTTTAAAAAGATTGTATTTATTTATTTGACAGAGCACAAGCAGGGGGAGCAGCAGAGCAGGCTCCCCACTGAGCAAGGAGTGAGGGGCTCCCAGGACACTGGGATCATGATTCAAGGTGAAAGCAGATGCTAATTAAGCCATCCAGCACCCCTCCTTGGTTAATTTATTCCTAAGTATTTTATTCTTTTTATTACTTTATAATAGGGTTGTTAATTTCTCCCTCTCTCTTTCTAAAATTTTAACTACAGTAAACATACAGTGTTATATTAATTTCAGATATACAATATAGTGATTCAACAATTCTATACATTTGGACCATTTTGTTTTCATTTTCATTTGTCTCCATATATTTTTTGATTTTGTCTTTGGTTTCTTCGTTGACCCATTCATTGTTTAGTAGCATATTACTTTCCCTCTGTGTATATTTGTGTTATTTCTCTATTTTTTCTAGATTTTTTTTAAAGATTTTATTTATTTGACAGTGAGAGATCACAAATAGGAAGAGCAATGGGTAGAGAGAGAGGGGGAAGCAGCCTACCTGCTGAGCAGAGAGCCCAATGCGGGTCTCGATCCTAGGACCCCGAGATCATGACCTGAGCCAAAGGCAGAGGCTTAACCCACTGAACCACCCAGGCACCCCTTCCTAGATCTTTTTCTTATTGTTGATTTCTAGTTTCAGAACATTGTGGTTGGAAAAAATACGTTATGACTTTGATTTTTAAAAATTTGTTGAAACAGGCTTGTTCTGTGACCTAATATGGGATGTATTCTGGAGAATGTTCATGTGTACTTGGAAAGAATATACATTCTTCTATTTTAGGATGGAACATTCTGGATATATCTGTTAGATCCATCTTTTCCAATGTGTCATTGAAAGTCACTGTTTCCTTGTTTACTTTTTGGATCATCTATCCATTGATGTAAGTGGAGTGTTAAAGTTCCCTACTATTATTGTATTACTATTGATCACTTCATTTATGTTTCTTATTAGCTGCTTTTTGTATCTGGGTGCTCCCATGTTGGGTGCATAAAAATTTACTATTGTTTTATCTTCTTT
Source organism: Mellivora capensis (assembly GCA_004024625.1). Taxonomy (NCBI): domain Eukaryota; kingdom Metazoa; phylum Chordata; class Mammalia; order Carnivora; family Mustelidae; genus Mellivora; species Mellivora capensis. The sequence goes on from PISX010009034.1 coordinate 76,229, forward strand.
TTTAATTGTTCCCTTTATGATTATATAGTATCTTTCTTTTTATCTTCTAACAATCTTTGTTTTAAAGTCTATTTTGTTGGGGTGCCAGGGTAGCACAATCAGTTAAGCATCTGACTCTTGGTTTTACCTCAGGTCCTGATCTCAGGATCATGAGATTGAAACACCCTCTTGGCCTCCATGCTCAGCACAGAGTCTGTTTGAGATTCTCACTCCCTCTCCCTCTTCCCCTTCTGCTCATTCTCTCTCTCTTTCTCTCTCTCTCTGTCTCTCTCTCTCAAATAAACAAATAATTCTTTTAGGGCACCTGGGTGGCTCAGTGGGTTAAAGCCTCTGCCTTCAGCTCAGGCCACGATCCTAGGGTTCTGGGATTGAGCCCTGCATCGGGCGCTCTGCTCAGCGGGGAGCCTGCTTCCCTCTCTCTCTCTGCTTGCTTGTGATCTCTGTCTGTCAAATAAATAAATAAATAAAATCTTAAAAACATATATTAAAAATAATAATAAAATAAGTAAATAATTCTTTTAAAGTCCATTTTGTCTGGGGCACCTGACTGGCTCAGTCAGTAGAGCATATGATTCTTGATTCCAGGGTCATGAGTTCAAGACCCCCTTTGGGCTTAGAACTTACTCTAAAGAAAAATAGAGTTAGTTTTGTCCAATGGAAGTATTGCTTGCCTGACTTTTTCCCCACTGCCCTTTGCATGATAAATAGCTCCTCCATCCATTCACTTTCAACCTGAATGGTTTTTTTTGGTCTGAAATGAGTCTCTTGTAGGCAGCATATAGATGAATCTTGCTTTTTTATCCATACTGGCACCCTTCATAAGTATGTACTTACTGACATTTTGTTATTTATTTTATGGTTGTTTTGGTAGTACTTCTCTGTTCCTTTCTTCTTTTCCTCTTTTCTCTCACGGATTGCTGATTTTATGTAGTGAAATACTTGGATTCTATTCTATTTTTTTGCTTATATATTTCTGGTTTTTTGATTAGTAGTTACTGTCTATATGCATAGTCTATAGTGCATATCTATGCACTATGCATAGTCTATATTAAGTTGATGGTCACTAAAGTTTGAACCGATCCTTGTCTTCCCCCAACATTTTAGGCATACGGTTATATCATAGGTTGTATCCTTTTATTTTGTGAGTCCCTTGACTGATTTTTATAGGCATACCTATTTTTACTGTTTTTGTGCTCCCTACTTTTTTTTTTTTTAAGATTTTGTTTATTTATTTGACAGAAGATCACAAGTAGGCAGAGAGGCAGGCAGAGAGAAAGAAGAGGAAGCAGGCTCCCTGCTAAGTAGAGAGCCTGATGCGGGGCTCGATCCCAGGACCCTGAGATCATGACCTGAGCCGAAGGCAGACGCTTTAACCCACTGAGCCACCCAGACGCCCCTACTTTTCTTATTCCCGCATATGGTCTTTCTACTCAAAGTGTCCCCTTTAACATTTCTTGTATGGCTGAGTTAGTGGTTATGAATTCTTTTTTTTTTTTAATAATTTTTATTTTTTATTTTTTATAAACATATTTTTATCCCCGGGGGTACATGTCTGTGAATCGCCAGGTTTACACACTTCACAGCACTAACCATAGCACATACCCTCCCCAATGTCCATTACCCCACCCCCCTTTCCCGACCGCCTCCCCCCAGCAACCCTCTGTTTGTTTTGTGAGATTAAGAGTCACTTATGGTTTGTCTCCCTCCCAATCCCATCTTGTTTCTTTTCTTCTTTTTCTAGCCCCCTAGTCCCCCATGTTGCCCCTCCACTTCCTCATATCAGGGAGATCATATGATAGTTGTCTTTCTCTGATTGACTTATTTCACTAAGCATGATACCCTCTAGTTCCATCCACGTCGTTGCGAATGGCAAGATTTCATTTCTTTTGATGTCTGCATAGTATTCCA